>CM056051.1:201017791-201095291 GCA_029574335.1 Rana kukunoris
TTGAGGTAATATTGGACAGAGATGCCATAAGATTAGTTGTTTTGGCAGTTTTAGCTGCCGTTTGCTTTCTCTGTTTCCCTGAGGGGAGCTGTTCTGAGGCAAGCAGTGCTGTCTTAGTGGTGCCTTTGCTCAGCTGAGGGCTGCTTGGAGGATTCGTTTTTGTCCTGTTTCTGGCACCTCCTAGCACCATTCTTTCACCCAAATGTCCCCTCACCTTCCTACAGCTTGTGGTCCGTTTATGGGATGGTTTGACGGATCAAATACCGGGTTATCCACGGCTTTCTTCCCCCGAGTAGCGGAGCTCTAGGCAGGCATGTCTGCTCCTCTAGAGCCCGCCCATGTGACCCTCCGAAGGACTGTTTTCAACGGTTAACCGATGAAGCTGACTGATGGTCTGATGTGCCTACACACCATTGGTTAAAAAAAACTATCGTGCTCGAACGCGTTGACGTTTACGCTTTTTAACACAACGACGTGCTGAAAAAACGAAAGTTCAATGCTTCCAAGCATGCGTAGACTTGATTCTGAGCATGCGCAGCCTTTTAACTGATGCTTTTGCATACTAACGATCGGTTTTGACCCATTGGTCAGGCCTCCATCGGTCAAATTTTAACCCCTTCCTTACCACCTCATTGTCAAATGACGGCGGCAGGAACCCTTCCTCGATCCGAGTGGACGTTATATGACACCCTTTGTTTGATTGTTTGATTGCCGCCGGGCACCCGCGATTACCGGCGTTCACAGCAGGAGTGTGGATCTGTGTGTGTAAACAGATCCACCTCCTGTCAGCGGTATGGAGACCGATGTGTGTTCACACCACAGAGGAACACACATCGGTCTCCTCCCCTTGTGAGTCCCCCTACAGTTAGAACACACTTTAGGGAACATTGTATCCCCTTCAGCGCCCCCTAGTGTTAACCCCTCCCCTACCAGTCACATTTACACAGTAATTAGTGCAGTTTTATAGCACTAATCGCTGTGTAAATGTGAATGGTCCCAAAAACATGACAAAAGTGTAGCCGCAATGTCGCCGCAATGTCACTGTCACATTTTTTGTAGACGCTATAACTTTTGCACAAACCAATCAATATACGATTATTGCGTTTATTTTTTTTACAATTAATAATAATAAATAACAATAATAATAATAAACATTTTATTATTATTGTTATTATTAATTATTCATTAGTTCCGTTCCATTTGGTTAGATGCGGCATTCATTATTTTGGATAATTCGTAACTTCAGATAAATTCGTATTCGTTATGTTTACTAACAGTCAAATTTGAAAGAAAATTCCAATACCTATAATTAAATAGTTAGCTATTATTAGTTAGTTTGTTTTTCTTTAAAATTTGGGATTTTCTTTATTTTTTTGTGATTTTCTGAATTTTGGATTTTCAAAATTACGAATTTTTGGATTTATGAATTTTCAAATTTAAGAATTTACGAATTGCGATCATAACGAATGACCCGTGTATTTTTTGTGCTTGTGTGCAGCTTTCTTTTTTTGCTAGCTTCAAACAGATCATAGTGGATGCCATTTTTTTGGGGGGGGGGGGGGGGATTTGGTTCAGATATGCACTGGAACTTCATATGATGTCTGGGAGGAAAGGGATACCTTCAGGTGAGCCGGTTCCCTGTATTTGGATTGCTGTATATATAATTAGGAAGTCAAAAGGTTTAGTGTGATGCTGCGCACACACAATAGGTTAGTCAGATGAAAATGGTCTGATGGACCGTTTTCATCAGACCAAACCGATCGTGTGTGGGCCCCATTGGTTATTTATCGATAGGTTAGAAAAATAGGAACTTGTTTTAAAATTATCTGATGGATAAAAAACCTGTAGAAAAAAAAACAATCGTCTGTAGGTACGTCCATCGGTTAAAAATCCACGCATGCTCAGAATCAAGTCGACGCATGCTTGGAAGCATTGAACTTCATTTTTTTCAGCACGTCGTTTTACGTCACCGTGTTCTGACACGATCGTTTTTTTTAACTGATGGTGTGTAGGCACGACTGATCATCAGTCAGCTTCATCGGATAACTGATGGAAAAATCCATCAGACCGTTTTCATCAGACTAACCTATCGTGTGTGTACAGGGCATAAGGGTGCCACAGTGCCTTGAAAAAATATTTAAAACACCTTAAAATGTTCCCACATTTTGTCATGTTACAACCAAAAATGTAAGTGTGTTTCATTGGGATTTTATGTGATAGACCAACACAAAGTGGCTCATAGTTGTGAAGTAGAAAGAAAATGATAAATGGTTTTCAATTTTTTTTACAAATAAATCTGTGAAAAATGTGGCGTGTATTTGTATTTAGCCCCTCTCAGTCAATACTTTGTAAAACCGCCTTTCGCTGCAGTTATAGCTGCAAGTCTTGTTTGGGTATGTCTCTACCTGCTTTGCACATATAGAGAGTGACATTTTTGCCCATTCTTCTTTTCTTTTTTTGATAAATCTTTTTTTTTATTGCATTCTTGAACAATAAAACAACAAAAAAAGGGAAAAAAAGGAAAAAACACAACAATAGGTACATAAACAGCATGTCAGATAGTGCTTAACAAGTCTTCGTATTTTTAGCATGTAATCTGAACAGTTCATGGCAAGTACATGTGTACTCAGGACACAGTTTGATATCCAGTATGTCAGACATCTCCTCCATCACCAGAAACAGCTATTCCCCAATCAGGCACACAATCCTCCTTTACCCCGCTTCGGCAGAGTACCTACAAACTACTCCGTAACTTTTTCACCTAATAATCAAGCCGTTGTAGGTTCCGCTAACCAAGTACGCCAGATTTTTTCATATTTCAAGGGGCACCCTCTATTTTCATATGTATCTTTATACAGGAGAAGGCTCTCATTTACGAGATTCTTCCATTGGGCCAGAGAAGGCATCGTGGGTTTCTGCCAATGCATAGCTATATTTTTCTGAGCATAAAAGAGTAATTACCCAATCAAAGTTCTCCCCGCAACAGTCGGCACCAGCGTCTCTATCAGGCCCAAAAGTCACACCTCCATCGTCATTGGCACTGAAATTCGGGCGACTAGGCCAATCAGATCCAGCACCTCAGTCCAATATTGCTGGATCTTAGGACAAGCCCAGAAAATATGTGTAAAGTCTCCGGGGGAGACCACGCCTCCAGCATTCTGCGGAGAGATGAGGTTTCATTTTATGAAGCCTATGAGGTGTAAAGTAAGCTCTGTGTACTATTTTAAACTGCACAAGCCTGTCTCTTAATGAAACTAGGGAGCTAAAGGGGAAATCCCAGACATCGTCCCAGTCATCGTTGTCCAGCGTAGGGATATCTCTCTGCCAACAAGACCAGAGCTTATCCATGGGAGGGAGGAGAGACACAAATATCAGATGTTCATACAGACGAGATGTTGGTTTTTCAGCACATCTGGAAATAAGTTTCTTCTCCAACCCTGACTGAACCACCATGCAGGAGGAATGTGGGAATTGGGCATTAAACGCATGTGACAGTTGCAGGTACCGAAAGACATAATGATTTGGTATATTATGAGTCTGTGAGAGTCGGGACAAGGGGATCAAAGTATTGTTCTCCGTTATATGAGATATAAGTTTGATGCCATATTTGGTCCATACGTATGGATCCGGCATTTTGTAGAGATGAGGTGTAGTCGGATTGAGCCAAAGCGGAGCGTTCGGTGAGATTTCATTAGATCTGTACTTCTCCACCGCCAACCAGGCTCGCCATGCACGTATGGTGGTGCACATGGAGGGGGTCAGGGGGTAGGGGGCACAAGGTCCCCTATAGACCAGTAATTTGAGTGCCTCCAATGAACCCACCACTCAAGGGCTATAGCTGAATTCGAGGCATCTGGATCTAGCCACCACACCGCCATCACCAGTTGTGCGGCAAGGTAGTATTTATAACAGTCAGGGAACGCCATACCCCCTTGTGTTTGCGGTCTCATCAAGGTGCTTAGTTTGTATCTCGGCAGGGAGGGGCCCCAGAGGAAGGAAGAAAAAGTCTGATTAAGCCTTTTAAAGAAAGATTTTGGAATCCACTGCGGGGAATGATGGAAAAGGTAAGTGAGTCTGGGAATGACCTTCATTTTAATGAGGTTAATTCGGCCCCATAAGAACAGCGGCAAATTACTGCACGATTTAAGTTTGGCCTTTATATCCAGCAATACTGGGTCTAAGTTGAGAGAAATGAAGTCTGTTGCTTGAGAGAAGATAATTACACCCAGGTATTTGAACGTGTCTACCCACTGAAGGGGAGTGTCAGAAGGGATGTCGTCCGTGCTTGCTTGGTCAATTGGGAATAGTAACGATTTGGACCAGCTGACCTTTAGTCCTGTGACCCTGGCAAAGGTGTTCAGTACTGTCAGCACACCCTGTAACGATGGACCCCGCATCACCGAGGAAAAGGAGCATGTCGTCGGCGTACAGTGCTACCCTCTCCTCCAGCAGCCCTATGCGCAGACCCCTGATATGCAGGGACGTGCGCAGCGCCTCCGCCACCGGTTCCACTGCAAGGTCGAATAATGACGGGGAGAGTGGAAAACCCTGTCTTGTGCCCCTGGATAGCCTAATGGGGACAGACAATTGTCCCCCCAGGTGCACAGAGGAGGTGGGACATTTGTAAATCACTTGAAGCCATTTAATGAAGAGCAAAGGGAAGCCCATTCTACGCAATGTCTCCCATAAGAAGGGCCACTCAACGGTATCAAATGCCTTCTCGATGTCTAAGAAAGCAACAGTGCGGGATCCCTCATTAATGTACTGAGCATGGATATTTGCGAAGAGTCTACGAAGGTTGACATCTGTGGCTCTACGGGGCATGAAACCTGTTTGATCCAAGTCAACCACCGAGGGTAGCATGGAGTACAATAGCAAGGAGTTTGGTCAAAAATTTTAAGTCATTGTTTAGCAGTGCAATGGGCCTATAGGAAGCACAGGAAGTGGGGTCTTTCTGAGGTTTATAGATCAAGGTCAGATGGCCATGGTACATAGAATCCAGTAATTTCCCCTCCGCAAGACATTTTGTAAATAACTTACTGGACAATTGAGAAGCCTGCTGCCAGTTGACCACTCCCCATGTCACTGGACTTTGCTGCTGGAACTAACCAATTATACTTTCAATACTCTGAATTAGGGATGAGCCCGATGTTCGAGTCGGATGTAAGTTCACCAAATCTAGAACATTATGGGGCGTTTGCGGTGCCTTTGGACAATCATGGCTCAGCAATCATATGCTTACATAGCGGCCGTACATAGTTTTATGAATGAGAGCAGAAAAATGCGGGACATTATTGGACATTGCGGGACATTATTATTTATTTATTTTTTAATAAAGGAATTGTCCCAAACTGTCTACTGTCATTTTTAATTTTGACACTTTTTTGTTGAATGTGTAGGGGTACAATGTACCCGATACCCATTCACATAGGGGGGGGCTGGGATCTGGGGGTCCCCTTGTTAAAGGGGGCTTCCAGATTCCAATAAGCCCCTGGCCCGCAGACCCCCACAACCACCAGGCAAGGGTTGCGGGGAAGAGGCCCTTGTCCCCATTAAAATGGGGAAAAGGTGTTTTGGGGGGATTCCAAAACACCCTCCCCATGTTATGGGCATCTGGCCTGGTACGATTCAGGAAGGGGAGCGCTCTATCATCCCCTCTTTTCCTGTGGCCTGCCAGGTTGCGTGTTTGGATAAGGGTCAGGTATGGATTTTGGGGGAATTTTTTTTTACATTTGGGCTCGGGGTTCCCCTTAAAATCGCTATTTTTTTTATCTTGGTACATGGTTCCCCTTAATATCCATACCAGACCTGAAGAGCCTGGTATGGATTTTGAAGGGACCCCCACACATTTATTTTTTATTTTGGTGCGGGGTTCCCCTTAAAACCCAAAGGTCCTGGTAATAGACTGGAAGGACCCATGCCGTTTTTTTTCAATGATTTTTTATGTATGTATATTTTCTGCGGTACTCTTCTAAACACGAGAAGGACGTGCTACTTTACAGGCAGACAAAGGATACCCCAGGCACGATATTTAAAGGAATGTTTAATTTTTATTGTTTCACTTTAAGCATTATTAAAATCACTGCTCCTGAAAAAAACATTACATTTTTTTTATTTGCATTGATACATGTCCCCTGGGGCAGTACCCAGGTCCCCAAACACTTTTTATGGCAATTACATGCATAGAAGCCTTTAAAATGAGCACTTATGAATTTTCATGTTCGTGTCCCATAGACTTTAACGGTGTTCCCACACATTTTTTACCTGTTTGCAAGTTCCGGTGCGAACCGAACATGGGGGGTGGGGGGGTTTCGGCTCAACCCTATTCGGAACAGCTTCCCTTTCAAAGCAGTGGTGAGATACAGACTAAATATATCAACTAACCCTTTTGCTCCCAAAACTATAGAGATTGCATTTTTACTATTTGTGTTTTGATATTATTATTTACAGTGTGCAGGGAAATTAATTTACCAAAGTTTCCTACATAGTCTGTCCATGTTATATGTTGAAATTGTGTATGGGTAAATTAGGTATAGATCTATATTGCAGTGTCCCAGGGAGATTGTGTATTGTCCTTCCTAATTGAACAGGTCTATTTGAAGTTAAGACTTATATAAAATGGAGGGGGACACAGAGCACAGATAGGGACATGGAGCAGAACGGAGGGGGACATGGAGCAGAACGGAGGGGACAGCAGCAGAATGGAGGGGGACTGGAGGAGGATATAAGGACAGTCAGCTGTGATCGGTGCGGTGGGGGAGTTACAAGCACTGATCACCCTGTATAGATTTGACTAAAGCAGCTGTAGGGGGGGAGCAGCGGCTGTCAGGCTTTATTGAAATCTATACAGGGTGATCGGTGCCTGTAACTCCCCCACCACACCGATCACCGCTGACTGTACAGATATTGGGGTGAAGCATCGGAGCATTTTCCCGAGTACATGAACTCGGGCAAATGCTCGGTATCGGTACAACCCTACTAGTACTAGTATCGGTATCGGGACAACCCTACTGGATAATAAAACTCAGCACACTGCCATCTTATTCACTATGGGCCAGATTCAGGTAGAGTTAGGCTGGAGTATCTGTGAACGTTTTACGCTTGCGTAAAGCGTAAAACGTTCATGAATGGGGATGTGACGTCATTGACGTTCACTGACAGAATTTGGAGCATGCGCACTGGGATGCATTGACACTCGACGCATGCGCAGTACGTTCACCGCGGGATCGCGCTTAGTTTAAATAATACACGCCCCGTACCCGCCCAATTTGAATTCCGCCGGCTCATTTGCGATACGCTGCCGTAACTTTAGGAGCAAGTGCTTCATGAATAACAGCACTTGCTCCTAAAATTTTGCCAGCGTAACGTAAATGAGAAACGTTACTCCAGAGCAAAGATGCTCCAATCTACCTGAATCTGGCCCTATGTTTCACTTATTCACTATGCTCTGGGGAAAATGTCCTTGAACAGTGCAACTTCCCTTGCAAAGTGAAAAATCTATTTGCCTTTAGCAAATCTACCCCAGTGTGTTTATTTATACTGTACATGTTCACTGATATAGTGGAAGTGCAAAAATTCAGTTTACATGAACACTGCACAATTGTTTTGATCAACTGAAGTGTAATGTACCACTTTTTATAATTCAGTATACCGTATATTGCTTTGCAGTCTGCAAGAAGTGAAAGGTTCACTTGTCTAAACACAAAAATAGTATGAGAACATGAGCTGAAACCTCTCATAAGATTTCTAGGTCAGACAAAGGCTATTGAATCTCAGATATGGTACAGCAGATGAACTTTGATTAAACTCTAGAGGTAACATGGACTAGTTCACAGAATATGAGCATTTAATATAAATAAAATCAAAACTTCTTAAAACAAAACATTAAGCTTTTCAACTCTTGAACTATGGTTAGATATTGTAAGATATCAACCCACACAGATAAGTGTACCTATTAATATCATAGAATTGCTCCTATTACAAATTATTGTCTTTTAAAATTTTGTGCGAAAGATGCAACAATCATGAATATGTTATGGTCTTTGCAGCATTATTCAGAAGACTGTCACAGACCATTTTTGGAAAAGGGGGAATGATGAACAAAAAAAAAAAAAACAGTTTATTATTCTTCCTTTACCTTCCTGCATGAAATTCAATTGCCCTGAAAAATGGTCCAAATATTGTTCTATATTTGCCATCATTAAAGCAATCATGCATGCATACATAAATATAAATGGTCAAAAAATCCAGACGGCTCAATTGACTCTAGGTAAAGAATACAGTAGGTAACTATCAAATATATTAGATGACAGAGCATTAAGGGCACCACATCCCAAAAGAACCTATTAAAAACTACAAAAAATTGGGTTTTTCAAGGTGAATAGAACATTTAAATTTAGCAACACATTTTTGAACTGGCCTTCCTTAGAATTGGTTTAACTTATTTCAATCTTTCGAGCACCCTAGTAAGCTTTTCCCCCAGTATGATCTATACTATGTTTTGTTAACTATTATTGTTGATTCAAACATGTTAATTATTTATATTATATGTCTTTTTTACCTATGAACTACTATATATGTCTCTTTTGCCATAATACTAGCTTATGCAGCATTCATAAGACTCCTGAAGAAGCCATATTTTGGTCAAACATGTAGAGCTTAAGTCACTGCATCATTGCTTAAGCCACATGTTCTTCTGTGGTGGTTTTAAACTTTTGTGTATATATAAAAACATTGGCCCAGATTCACGTACATCTGCGCATTATTGGACCGGCGTAGCGCACCGCCTTTACGTTAGACGTGCGCAATTTTGCCGCGTAATCACCCTATTCTCGTAGCTTTTGCGCAGGAAATTGCGCATACGTAACGTTTTTCCAGAGGCGTAAGGAGGAGTAATACAAATTGGGAGGGACGTGGGCATGTTACATTGAAATGAGCCGTGACCCCATGCAAATGAAGGGCCGGCCGGCTCGCGCATGCGCGCTTGAACGAGACCATGTCAGCTCCGATGTGCGCATGCTCACAACTCGGGAGCGGCGCAATCAGTGAAATTGGAAATGGACTAGGGCAACGTTGTGAACTACGCAAACAGCATAAATAGACACACACAAACGCACTTCCTTTGCAAAAGTACATCCCTTTGTCCCTTCCCATTTAACAAAGTGCTTTTGTTCTTGTTGTTCGTTGCGGTGTGTTTTGTAGTTGTCAGATTAGTGTTCTGTGTGATCAAGTGGTTGTTGTTAGATTTTTGAAAGTGGTTTTTGATAAGTGTTTGAGAGACTGTTTGTTTGATTGATATATTTCTTTTTGTTTATTTTCCTGCTGTATTTTTTTTTTGGGTTGTGAATGCTGTGTGAATGTGGGGGTGACATTCCTGCCGGAAAAGGGGTGTCACCCTCAATTTTGGTGGAGAAGGGTTCCCCAGGACCAGGGAGAAGTGATCCCCGGGTCCCTGTGAATGGTGTATGAATGCACAGTGACATAATTGGAGCCTTGGCGTGGCGTTGCTGCTCACAAGTCCAGCATGGTGGACTGGTGCCAATCCAATTTGATGTGGATGTGGGGTGTGTGTGCTAAGGACCACAGTGGTGTGCATGCATGCATTCTCATTGTGCCATGATTAATGTGTATGTTTAACGTGCAAAGATGCCCAATGTGAGCTGTCTCCTGGCTGCTCTTCCCTCAGAAGACGGGTTAACCTCGGTTAGGGGGGGATTGTCTGGTTCAGGGGTCAGGTCATCACGTAGGTCAATCTGCAGGTCCTTTCTTTCTGCAAAGTTGTGCAGCATGCAACATGCACCGATGATCTGGCACACGAAGTTTGGGGAATACAAGAGGGTACCCCCAGACTTATCCAGGCATCGGAAACGTGACTTTAGGATGCCAAAGGTGCGCTCCACCACTGCTCGTGTTTGAGCATGTGCTTGATTGTATCTTTCCTCTCCTGGAGTTTGGGGGTTCCGGATAGGAGTCATGAGATGGGGTCCCAGTGGATATGCAGAGTCACCTGGAAGGGAAAAGACAGGAGGATGTTAGTCATGCATGTGCCCCTTGTGATGTGTGCATCATGGGGGGGTACAGTCATGCCTGCCACCCATGTCACTCACCAACCAGCCAGGTGTCCCCATACACGTTCTGATCGTATTCCATTCGGATGTGGCATTGATTGTATATGTAGCTGTCATGGCTGGACCCTGGGTGTTTGGCACGGACGTGCCATATGAGGCGTTGGGCATCGACTATCACCTGTACATTGATGGAATGCCAATGCTTCCGATTGCGGTACATGTGCTCTGTCTCCTGGGGGGGGCTGGAGTGCCACATGTGTGCAATCAATGGCCCCCACAGTGCGTGGGAATCTGGCAATTCTGTAGAAATCTGTCATTGCCTTCAGCCGCAGGTCCTCAGTGTTGGGTTTGATGATTTGGTTGGCCATGCGTCTGAGTATTGCAGGGACAACCTGGTGCACACATCTGCTCATGGAGGACTGTGACATCCCAGCCACCACTCCACTTGTACGCTGAAAAGAGCCACTGGCAAGGAAATGGAGTGTTGCCAGGACCTTGACCAGTGGCTGCACTGCATGTGAGCGGTGTGTTGGGCTGGTGATGTCATCCTGCAGGGTTGTGGTTAATTCCAGGATGGCATGAGGGGTGAATCTGAAGATGCGATACACCTCAGAATCACTCATGCCAAACAGGTCTATGCGGGTACGGTATATCCTCTCCCGTGCCATCCTCCGTGCCATCCTCCGTGCCCTCCTCCTTCTTTGTTCATCTAAAGTCAGTAGTATAGCTATGCGCGACGATGCCCCTGGCATGTTGGCATACAGATTGTTGAGCAACACGTGTGACTGCTGAGCTGCTCACTAACAGTGTTGCTTTATCTAACAAGTAGACTTTTTTTCTTTTTTTAGACCAGCTTTTATCAGCTCTAATTTTAGACAGGACATTTTGCTGTTGCGCACACTGCGTCGCCTGCGCTGCCCCAACGTTGTTTTGTGGATCCCCGTAAGTCCCTCATTAGCATATTTGACTAGGAAATCAATGGTGTGTCTATCGCACTTTTGCGCGGACGGATGCGCCAGTCTAACGAAATTACGCGGGATTTTTTGCTTATCTCGTTCTGGGGATGCCGCGCAACGAAACGCACGCGCACATTTAGACTTACGCACGCGCATCTCCTGTTGCGCAGGCGTAATCGCTCTGTGAATCTGGGCCATTTTTTTTATCCAATTCTAAATGTCAATTGTGAAGTATTGATTTTGGCACCTTGAAAACTACCATTTTTTGTAGCTTCAATAAGTTGATACAGTAGGTAATTTAACATTCGTAAGAACAAATATTTGCCATACAACACACATTTTGTAATTCTGCACTTAAATATTTCTCCTATTTCTTTCCTGAATCAACTCTGGTAAACTGTATCAACCATAAATATATTCCCTTGTCAACCTCATGTGCTAAGTGATGTTTTGCCCCAACATCTCTGCTTCCTGTATGACCGCTACCCCCTACTCTAAAAAAAATAAATATATTTTTAAAGAAATATTTATTAGAATAGCTACTTATGGCAAAACCATTTCTGCAGATGATCAGGACAGACCTATCGTTTAACCCACTTTGGCAGACTGTTTAAATTTATCAACAAAAGCTTGGAGGTACTTTGAGACCACTATCAAAGTAAATATCGGGGCTCACACTCAATTTAAAGCAGATTAAACAACAATAGCTAAAAAAAAATTAGAACATGATTTAAAAAAAAAAAGTTTGATCACAAAACTTTTATACAGTTTACTAATTAAGGAATACCTGATCCCATCTGCTATCCATTACTGCCATGAAACACTAGAAAGTGGTCTCATATCAGTTCATTGCTCATCACAGACAGCTTGAATGTATAAAGGATTGTAAGAGTCTGACAAATTAATATGACTGTGTACTCTGATAGGCAACATAGATAGATCTTGTGCATTCCGTAATCAGTGCTCAGTAACAGAACTGGTCTGGTACAACCCCCTTTCTTTCTTTGCAATACAATTCTTTGTGGGGGCACATATTACTAGACCATCATATTTATATAGCAAATAATTGTTCTACCATTTATATTTGTACATTTCTCTACAAGAACATATTCATACATTTTTGTATCACCTATGCTAAATAATTCTATGTAGTGCTTATGTTGGCCATTGAACAGAAGAAGGAATAGAAAAGAAGACATCCTTTCCCCCCACTCACTGATTTGTGTCCTTTGGCTGGGCGGAATTTTAAACTGTTAAACTATAAAAACAATTTTTCTATTACAAACAAGGGAAAATGTCAGAAATGTTAATAAAAGAAAAGCACCATGTAAGTCATTATTCCTAAGCTGCACAACAATTGTAATAACACAATGTGCTGTTATATGACAGTCAGGGCTTTTTTTCTGGGGGAACTTGGGGGAACTCAGTTCCACCACCTTTGGCTCAGACCCTTTGGTGCCCGCTCACCACAATCACTTGTGAACACAGAAGTCTGGTTTCTGTGTTTACAAGTGACTGCTTTGTAACCCCCTGAACTCTGCACACTGTATGTAATGCAATTCTGGTATTTAATGCCCCTTTAAGACCCTTCTACTGTTTGTGAAATCTCAACGGGTCGTGGTTGAGTTCCTGCACCTATTTTCTGAGAAAAAAAGCTCTGATGACAGTACTGCTTAGGACAGGGATCCTCAAACTACGGCCCTCCAGCTGTGGTAGAACTACACATCCCATGAGGCATTGTAACACACTGACATTCACAGACATGACTAGGCATGATGGGAATTGTAGTTCCTGAACAACTGGAGGGCCGTAGTTTGAAGACCCATGGCTTAGGACATGCACATGTCTCAATTAAAATAAGATTTAGAGTAATCATTTATTGGGTATAGACATATACAAATCAGCTGTTTCTGCAGGGACTTGGTATCAAAGACTTTGACTTGGTATCAAATATTCTGGCAGACTTGAGTGTAGCACTACCCCCCTAGGAGCTGCTGGTTTGAATTTGGGTTTTGCACGTTACCTCTAAGTTCGTTGTCAGGGGAGGAAAGTCTATAGAAATTGCAATGTCCACACAAGATGTAAAACCTTCAACGGTTTTATTTTTGCTGCATAAAACTTGTGAAGAAATTGGAGAGTATGGAGAGAAGGGGAATGTTCAGGTACGCGGTACAGAATGCACACAAATATCTACCTGCCATGGTACCGCCATTTTCTTCCATTTGCCATCACTCTGTAATCCTCACAGAGCCGACAGCGGGAGGCGGGACAATTCTGGATGGAGGGTGAAGCTGCCCGAGGTTAGCAAGCAGATGATTGCTATCTTGCCGCACTCACCCTATATATAGACATGCTGTACCTTTCTCTGATCTCTGATCTGTGTAAGGTAAGAGAGCGAGGGAGGGGGAGAAGTTACAAGGAGTGAGCACACTAATGTGACAGGCTGAAAAGTTGTGAGAATGTGTGTGCTGAAGGACAGTGATGTTTGGGGCTGATGACATTAAGGTTGGGGGAGCTGAGGACTGTGAAGTGGGGGGGGGGGGGCTAAGGACTGCAAAGTGGGGGGAGCTGAGTACTGTAAAGTGGGGGGGAGCTGAGGAGTGTGAAGTGGGGGAGCTGAGGACTGTGAAGTGGGGGGATAAGGACTGTGAAGTGGGGAGCTGAGGACTGTGAAGTGGGGGGGGGGCTGAGGACTGTGAAGCGGGGGAGCTGAGGACAGTGAAGTGGGGGACTGAGGACTGTGAAGTGGGAGGCTTAGGGCTGTCAAGTGGGGTAGCTGAGGACTGTGAAGTGGGGGGTGCTAAGGACGGTGAAGTTGGGGGAGCTAAGGACTGTGAAGTAAGGGGCTGGTGTAGAAGTTGTCAAGGTATATGTCATATCCTTTGTTCAGAAGTGGGTATGCCAGGTCCCATACAATTTTTCCAGTTGTGCCCATTTAGGCAGGGCAATCAGGGGTCTAGAGCTGGGGATCTTTTCCTTCATATATGCAAAACACATACAGATATCCCATGACTCTCTCACAGAGTTTGTAAAATTTTACTCCGTATCTGGCCCTTTTGCTAGGAATGTATTGTTTTATTCCTAGCCGGCCTGAAAAAGGTACCATGGACTCATCTACACATATATGCTGATCGGGGACATAGAGTACTGCAAATCGTTGGGAAAATAAATCATCAGTGGGCGAATTTTATATAACTTATCTAATTTAGATGATTGCGGGGAGTGCACTGGGTGTTGTCACTGAAATTAAGGAAACTCATAATCATCTTGTATCGGAACCTGGACATTACGGGCGAATGAACGGTTTCGAATTATTTGGATTTGAATATTATATACAGACAAACGGTTACTCTGAGTATATGATTGAACCCCTCCCCTCCTCACCTATCTGTGGCCGCTTTGGGTATAGATGTGCTTTGTTTTTCTGCATTTAGGTTACACTGATTTATCCTCTTGTCTATTCAATGAACTTAAAAATTACCAAGGGTAGCTCCATACCGTGTTTCCCCGAAAATATGACACCGTCTTATATTTTTTTTTCCTCAAGAAATCACACTATGGCTTATTTTCGGGGGGTGTCTTATTTTTATTACAGAAAATAAAGGTTGCCTACCTGAACCACACTTGCGCTTCTTAGCATTTCCTCTGTCCACCTGTAGACTGAGATTATCGTATTCTGCACGCCATTTTTGGACCATTCGGATATCCAACTTCTTCTCTTTGCACTCATCTTGTCTGGCTGTACAGAAAGATAGGCCAGCAAAGCTGATGTGGAGCAAAGTGGAGCTGGGGTGATCTCTTTGGGCTCAGTAGCAGCTTTTCCCCCTATCCCCTGGTGTTTGTGTGGGGTGAGAGAGGGGTTTGCTGGTCGGTGCTGGGATAAGCTTTACAGCTTTACACAGCGTTCTTCTCCTCACTTCAGTTCCAGTACAGTACTGTACGCCTATCACATGTTGTTTCCCGCTCCGCGCCGCGCCGTTACGCATACGACACTACGTCTTATTATCGGAGATTCGCCACGTCTTATTTTCGGAGATTCGACACTACATCGCTACGTCTTATTTTCGGAGGGGTGTCTTATATTTCGATCTTGTGCCGAAATCCCGCTACGGCTTATTTTCGGAGTACGTCTTATTTTCGGGGAAACACGGTAGTTGTAGCTGAAAAAGAAGAGATGGGCACAGTACATTAAAATTATAAAGTATATTGTTATCTTTGGCACAAATTGCAGTCAGAGCAATCTGACATAAGAATACATTTTCCAGCTGCTAGGAGTGCTATTCATACCAGCTATGTATTATTACGGAAATTGATTCCAAAGCATGCATTTTGTTGACTATAAATGGAAAAGCTTGCATTCTTGCGCTGAATGCCGAAAGAATGCACATTAAATCCTCTCAATCATCTCTTTCTTTGATTTCGCACAATTAATTTCTGCTTCCAATTACAATTAAAGGCTCATGTAGTGGTAATTGTACCTTGGGTCTTATGCTGTTTTAAATTCATGGATCTTTGTCAGTTTATTGGTATCATGCAAAAGAGTTTCTGTACACAGACATTTCTGTTTTAATTTTTATATGGGTTTGTGAGATTTCTCTGAAGGTTCTGGAGTACAGTGAATTTATAAAGGCAAATCCTTTTTTTGTTAAGTTTTTTAGATAAAGTGGAGAGTGATTAGAACACGTCAGGTCTTTATTGCTGTCTGTGTCCCTGTTAGGAAGATGTACCCTCTCTATTTGTCCTGTTTACAATTATTACTGAAGGCTAAAATGAAAGAAAATCCCAAAGTTTGGGCTATCATCAGAAAAGGAATAGAGGGAAATCTACCAACGTGGAGCAGAATTAATGACAGCCAGGAATTCCCTTATTTTGGAAGGGTTTCCCCTCACTTCCTGTTTGGGATATGGGACAGGAGTAGGGTGACCACATGTCCCAAATTGCCCGGATCAAACCAATGGAGCACAGCTAACAAAAAAATAAACAGACAGAAGTATAACCCTTCCTTACTCTTTCCAAAATGGAAAAAAAACAAGGGGCCAGATTCACAAAGCACTTACGCCGGAGTATCTCGAGATGTGCCGTCTGAGGGCCAGATTCTCAGCGGCGCTACGCCTGCATAAATGTATATGCGCGGCGTAATAGTAAATGTGCGCCTGCGTATCGATGCGCGGTAAACACAGAACCACATACGCGCGTTTTTTTTTTCCGTCTGGGCGGCGAAAATGCATTAAGCTAGCGCGGCGTAGGCGCATAGTTACGCATCAAAAATATTCAGTTCCCATTGAATTAGCATGCAAATATGCAAATGAGGGAGATGCGCGTATTCCCGAAAGTACGCGCGTCCGGCGTTGGCTACTCGTGGTGCGCGTAACTCGAAAGCCTTGAGTAAACATACCCCTCATAAAAGCACGGGTAACTTTGCTCAAGGCCGTGTGCAAGTCAGCTGGAGAGCAACTACAGCAGCACCGTAACGGACTAGCTGAGCAATCACACTTACTGGACAAGACATTCATATGCCAATGATGCCAGGGCCAGCCATGGTCTTATCAATACTAAGGTATGCAGAGGAAGAGGAGCATAGAAGGAGGAGGAGGAGGACGGGGGCACGTGAGAGGATCTACCGAGCGCGCATGAGCCTCTTTGGCATGGGTGATGAGGAGGTGTATCGCATCTTCAGATTCAGCCCTGCTGCCATCCTGGAAATAACCACAGCCCTGCAGGATGACATCACCAGCCAGACATACCGCTCACGTGCACTGCAGCCACTGGTGAAGGTCCTGGCAACACTCCATTTCCTGGCCAGTGGTTCATTCCAGCGTACAAGTGGAGTGGTGGCTGGGATGTCACAAACCAGCATAAGCAGATGTGTGCACCAGGTTGTCCCCGCAATCCTCAGACGCACCACTGTGCACCTGCGGCAGAAGGCAATGACAGATTTCTACAGAATTGACGGATTCCCACGCACCATCGGGGCCATTGATTGCACACATGTGGCACTCCAGCCCCCCAGTGCCACAGAGCACATATACCGCAATCGGAAGCATTGGCATTCCATCAACGTACAGGTGATAGCCGATGCCAAATACCTCATATGGCACGTCCGTGCCAAAGACCCCGGGTCCAGCCATGACAGCTACATCTACCGTCAAAGCAACATCCCCGAAGATTTTGAGCAGGACATGTATGGGGACAGCTGGCTGGTTGGTGAGTGACATGGGTGGCAGCCATGACTATCCCCTCCCATGATGCACAACAGAAGTGGCACATGCATGACTACCATCCTCCTGTGTTTTCCCTTACAGGTGACTCTGCATATACACTGGGACCCCATCTCATGACTCCTTTCCGGAACCCCCAAACCAGAGGAGAGAGAAGATACAATGAAGCACACATCAAAACCCGTGGAGTGGTGGAGCGCACATTTGGCCTCCTGAAGTCCCGTTTCCGATGCCTGGATAAGTCTGGGGGGGCCCTATTGTATTCCCCCAACTTTGTGGGTCAGATCATTGGTGCATGTTGTATTCTGCACAACTTTGCCATGCGAAAGGGCCTGCATATTGCCCTACGTGATGACCTGACCCCCCAACCACACAGCCCCCCCCGCCAGAGGAGACCCCGTCAGCTGATGGAAGAGCAGTCAGGAGTGTCCTCGTGTTACGAATCTTTGACCTTTAAACACACACATACAGCATGGCACACAGACAATGCACGCGTGTACACCACTGATGTCCCTAGATCACATACACCACATGCACATCGCATTGGATTAGCCCAAGTCCAGCATGTAGGACTTGGGAGCAGCAACGCCACGTCAAGGCCCCAATGATGTTGCTGTCCATTCATACACCTTTCACACATCATTCATACAGCCGTGGGGTTAACTTCACCACCACGGCCGAGGGTGACACCCCTTACTTTCAGGAGTGCCACCCTCTCACATTCACACACCATTCACACTGCACCGTGTGCAGTATCCAAAAATAAATAAAAAAAGCTCTTATCCAGAGCATAACAAAAAATAAATAAGCTCTTATCCAGAGCATAACAAAAAATAAATAAGCTCTTATCCAGAGCATAATACTAAAGAAAACTCAAATTAATGGGCCTGGCGGGGGCTCTGCCTGGTGCCACGGGTCCTGCCCCTCACTTGCCTGGGGGCAGCCCTAGATGGGGGGGGGGAGCAGGTTGAGGAGGAACATCCCCACGTCCCTCCCTGGCTGCCTGCATGCCCTCCAGGGCAACCGCTATGCGGGTCTGCACAGCAGTCTGCGCCTCGATAGCAAGGCGCAGGGCCTGAACCTCCCCCACAAGTTCTGAGGTGTTTTCCTGCAGCTCCCCCAAGCTGGTCAGCGTTGCTGCGCTGTTAACAGCAACATCCTGGATGGCATCTGTTATATTGTCCGAGGATGCCAGGCTGTCGGCCAGGCGCCTCATCTCCTCCACGACCTCGGCCAGGTGTTTATTTTGCTGGTCCTGCTGTCTGACCAGCTGTTCCGGCAGGACCTGGGATACACCCCTGGTCTTGGACGTCGCCTTGCGGGGAGTGGCAGGGGACCGGGCATAAGGGGAGGATGTTGAGGGGCCGGAGATGAGGGGGGGGGAAAGAGAGAGACTGGAGAGGTTGGAGGGGGACACTGAGGGGTTTGCTACAGGTAGAGGAATAGCCTGGGCTGGTCCGGCCAACCCACCATCCTCCTCCACAACAACATAGAGGGCCTGGTCCTGGACTACCACACCCTCCTCAACCACCTCCTCCGTTGAGGTGTGCCCACTTCCCTCCAAGTCCTGTTCCAGGGGGGCAGCCAGAGGGGCTGGATCTTCAGGGGATGGATCCTGATGGGCCCTGGCATCAACAGATGGCCCCGCTCCCTCCTGCACATCTGTGGATGACACAAAAGATGCCCATGTTGGTGGACCCACACACTTGGCACATGTTCCCTTCCACCCCCAACAGATAGAATAGAAAACACACTTACCTGTCCTCACGGCTGGCTTCTGGGACTCATAGCCCCCAACTCCCTCTACCTGCTCAGTCTGTAGGCAGCGGGCAACCACCTTCTCCTCCTCAGTCAGGCGGACAGGGCAGGGTGGGCCCCCTCCAGTGCCCCTGGCATGCCGAGCTATGGCAGCCAGCTTGCCCTTCACATGACGCCGCAGGTCATTCATTTTCTTTTGAATGTCCTGCGGTGTCCGGACCTCATGAGAGAGGGCATTGACCTGGCACGCCACCCTCATTAATATCTGATCCCTCCGGGACTTGCTGGTCCGGGCACTGTCAGCACCATGGAGCCGCGAGTCATACTTCTCCATGGCCCGTATGACAATGGCCCTCTCCTCTGGGGAGAAATTCTTCTTCCTCCTCTCCTTAACAGCAGTTGCCATCTTGTCCAGCACAAACTTTCGCCGTCACTCTCTAAAAAATGGGAGACGTTTGCGCTGCACGGGCGCATGTGTGGGCGCATTATATACCCTGCGCCGGCGCATCGTAGGGAGGCTTTGCGCATGCGCAGAAGGCATCCACGTCACGGCGCGGGTCAACCACGTCATGGCGCGGGTCATCCATGTCACGGCGCATGCTCCGTTCGTCCCGGCCTGCATTTGCATGGGGTCACGCTTCATTATAATGCAACACGCCCACTTCCCTCCTACTTTGGAGTTGCGCCGGATTACGCCCATGATTTTACGCGACGCAGGCGCATCTTGGAGCGCATTTACTTAGGGAATACGGTACTTGCCACTCCGTGTTACGTCGGCGTAGTGCATCTGAGATGCGCAACGCCTGCATAATTAGGCGCGCATCTACGAGAATCTGGCCCTGAGTCTAAATTTGCTCCGGAATATTTTTTGCAACGTACCCACAGAACTAGATACGCACCAAAATAGGCTACTCCCGACCGGCCTAACTTGCCTACGCCTGCACATCCTAGGTGCACATTTACTCCGTCCACACCATTAATTTCCTATGCAAATATGCAAATGAGGGAGATACGCCGATCCACAAAAGTAAGTTTGTGCGGTGCAGTCTACACGATGTGCTTATCAGCTGCACGGAAAGTCTAAAATTAGACCATATAAAAGCCGGTTTAAAATTAGACATAGGGCCAGATTCAGGTAGATGAGAGTATCTTTCCTCTGGAGTAACGCTTCTCATTTACGTTACTCTGAAGACCCTTTCAGCGCAAGTCCTGTAATTCACATAGCAGTTGCGCGTAAACTTGCGCCAGAGTAACGATAATGCGCTGGCGTAAGCCGACGCAAGTGGAAGTGGGTGTGATCATATGTAAATGATGGGCGGAGCCCGGCGCATCATCCACGGAGCATGCGCAGTGAGTGCGGCTCCACTCACCCCCTTGTGCGCATGCTCACAACTTCCGTCGGCACCACTTCCTGGGAAACGTCAGCGCAATGCGTTCCGCTGGGCGCTTAAAAGCGCTGGCGGAAACGCCATTCCGGCGCAAAAGTAGTTCCGTTTCCCCCCACCCCAGGGAAGATACTTTTGCACTGTAATGGCTGCTCCCGCTACCCCCAGAGAGAGGAGGAACCTCAACTTTAATACCCAGGAGGTCTCAGTGATTATCTCGGCTATGGAGACGGATAATGAATTTCTCCATGGCAAAAAAAGCCGGAAGACCAGCCGGGAGAGGAAGCAGGGCATCCTGGAGTCGATTGCTGCCAGGGTCAATGTCCTGGGCTACTCCACCCGGACTGCTGGGGACATACAAAAGAAAATAAATGACCTGCGGCGCAAGGTGAGGGACAAGGTGGCCTCCATCAGGAGGTATGAGAGGGGCACAGGTGGTGGTCCCCCATGTCCTGTCACCCTGACCGCAGAGGAGGAGGTGGTTGCTCGCTGCCTGGAGAGGGAGCAGGTGGAGGGGGTCGCAGGCTATGACTCCGTGGAGGAAGGCACAAGGACAGGTAAGTGTTTTATAATCCCCTATTTGTTGTTTTGCATTTGGGGGGGGGGGGGACATGTGCCAAGTGTGTGGGACCACCAACATGTGTCTGCTTTGTGTCATCCACAGATGACGGAGCTGGGCCATCATCTGTCAGCCTGCATTCCACCCCATCCCCCCCACGCCATCATGTGCCCGAGCCACTGGGTGATGAAGAGGTTGTGGAGGAGGAGAGTGGCCACACCACACCTGCCGAGGTGGTTGTGGAGGATCCTGCTGTGGCAGAGCAGGACTTTTCTTTGGTTTTGTCTGTCTCCTCCCCTTCTCCTGGCCCGTCTGTCGTCCCCTCCCCCATCCTTGGAAGCCCCTCAAGGGCGACTCCTTCCACCCGAGGACATCCATCTTCTGGCCCCAGGAAGGCGACCCAGAAGACCAGGGGGGTGTCTGATGGTGTCCAGGACCAGTTGGCGAGGGATCACGCCAGGCAGACGGAACAGATGGGGGCCATAGCGGTGCACTTGGAGAAAGTGGCTGACAGCCTGGGCTCCGTTGCCAACCTCAGCAACGCAGTGCAGGATGTCAGCTCTAATTGCGCTGCAGTGGTCACCACTTTGGGGGAGGTGCAGGGGGATATCCAGCACCTTACTGCAGCCGTCCAGGCCAACACTGCTGCCATCCATGGGAACAGTGCTGCCATCCGGGAGCAGGGGAGGCTGAGTCGGCGGGCCCAGCATTACCAGGTGACCCGTCAGCTCCGGATGCAGGCCCAGACGAACACATACCTTGGACGGATAGCCAGGGCCTTGGAGGGCACGCAGGCCACACCTGCCAGGAGTGGCCCACCTGGGGATCAGCCACCTCCAGATGCCCCCCCACCCCCACCCACTCCATCCAGGCAGCTGCGGAGCCAGAGAGGGGCCCCCAGAAGAAGCCCCCGGCATCCCCGATGAGGCCTTTTTTTTTTTCTGGTTTTATATTATTGTTTTTGACATACTCAGGTCATGAGTTTATTTTTTATTTTTCTCAGGTTATGAGATTATTTTTCTTTTAATGATCAGGATATGATATTTCTAATTTCTTTTTGTACTGCACACGGTCAGGAGTGCAGGGGACAGTGTGAATGGTGTGTGAATGTGAGAGGGTGGCACTCCTGAAAGTAAGGGGTGTCACCCTCGGCCGTGGTGGTGAAGTGAACCCCACGGCTGAATGAATGATGTGTGAAAGGTGTGTGAATGGACAGTGACATCATTGGGGCCTTGACGCTGGCGTTACTGCTCCCAACTCCTACATGCTGGACTTGGGCTAATCCAATGCGATGTGTATGTGGTGTGTGTGATCTAGGGACATCAGTGGTGTACACGCGTGCACTGTCTGTGTTATTAATGTTTTGGTTTAGTGTCCAAAGATGCCTACGGCGAGGACCCTTCTGACTGCTCTTCCATCAGCAGACTGGGTGTCCTCTGGCAGGTGGGGACTGTGTGGGTCGGGGGTCAGGTCATCACGTATGTCAATATGCAGGCCTTTTTTCATAGCAAAGTTATGTAGTATGCAACATGCACCGATGATCTGACACACAAAGGTAGGGGAATACAAGAGGGCCCCCCCAGACTTATCCAAGCATCGGAAACGGGACTTCAGGAGCCCAAATGTTTGCTCAACCACTGCACGGGTTTTGATGTGTGCTTCATTGTATTTTCTCTCCCCTCTGGTTTGGGGGTTCCGGAAAGGAGTCATTAGATGGGGTCCCAATGCATATGCAGAGTCACCTGTAAGGTAAAAGACAGGAGAATGTTAGTCATGCATGTGCGATTTCTGTTGTGCATCACGGGAGGGGATAGTCATGCCTGACTCCCTTGTCACTCACCAACCAGCCAGCTGTCCCCATACATGTTCTGGTTAAATTCTGCTGGGATGGGGCTCTGACGGTATATGAAACTGTCATGGCTGGACCCGGGGTGTTTGGCACGGACGTGCCATATGAGGCGTTGGGCATCGGCTATCACCTGTACGTTGATGGAGTGCCAATGCTTCCGATTGCGGTATATGTGCTCTGTGGCACTGGGGGGCTGTAGGGCCACATGTGTGCAATCAATGGCCCCCACAGTGCGTGGGAATCTGGCAATGTTGTAGAAATCTGTCATTGCCTTCTGCCGTAGCTCCTCAGTGGTTGGTCTGATGAACTGGTTGGACATGCGTCTGAGGATTGCAGGGACAACCTGGTGCACACATCTGCTTATGGAGGACTGTGACATCCCAGCCACCACTCCACTTGTACGCTGGAATGATCCACTTGCTAGGAAATGAAGTGTTGCCAGGACCTTCACCAGTGGCTGCACTGCTTGTGATCGGTGTGTTGGGCTGGTGATGTCATCCTGCAGGGTTGTGGTTAGTTCAAGTATTGCATCTGGGCTGAATCTGAATAGGCGATACACCTCCTCATCCCCCATGCCAAAGAGGTTCATACGTGTGCGGTATATCCTCTCACGTGCCCGCCTTCTTGGTTCCAGGGGACCCATCAGTAGTTCTAGGACCACAATTGCCCCTGGCATGTTGGCACACAGAGGTGTTGTCCTTGCAAGTGGGGGTGCTCAGCTAGCTCTTATCGTCGGTAACGCTGCTGTAGCTGCTCTCCTGCTGACCTGTGACCGTCTGGAGTAAAGATAAAGCAGCCTTTTGTAGAAATAACTTTGCGCCGGACGGACCAGATACGCGCGGCGCATGTAGCCAGCGTATGGTGCTAATCCGTTCGTGAATTGTGAAAAATCCCTCATTTGCATATTTGCAGGGGAAATCAATGGGCGCGACTGATGCGCCCAGCGAAAATAAACGCTGACGATACTCTGGCGTCGGAACGTTCCGCCGGTCGCAAATGAGCCGTTATTGGGCGCATCTAGTTTGGTGGGTACGGGCACATAGAAACGACGGCGCATCATCACAGTTACGCGGCGCATATCCAAATACTCCAGCGCAAGTGTTCGTGAATCTGGCCCAATCCGTCTACATGTCAGCTAAAGCAACACTGTTAGGGACGAGCTGAGCACCCACACTTGCAGGACAACAATCTATATGCCAACATGCAGAGCTTCCATCAGGGGGGTACAGGCATTACACCTGTAAGGGGCCCGGGGGTCCCCAGGGGCCTGGATGGGAACTCCCTCTTTTATACCTATTTTTCATTATTTCTTCTTTTTTTTGTAAAGGCCCCCCCCGCTTCTCAATATCAGGTGGCAGTACCCCCCCCCCAGTTCTCTGCTCCAGGGGGCCCATGCCTGAAGCTGTGTAAGGGGCCCCATAATTCCTGATGGCGGCCCTGCCAACATGCCAGGGGCATCCTTGCTCATAGCTATACTACTGACTTTAGATGAGCACAGAAGGGAGGAGGGCACGGAGGAGGACACGGGAGAGGATATACCGCACACGCATAGACATCTTTGGCATGAGTGATTCTGAGGTGTATCGCATCTTCAGATTCACCCCTCATGCCATCCTGGAATTAACCACAACCCTGCAGGAGGACATCACCAGCCCAACACAACGCTCACATGCAGTGCAGCCACTGGGCAAGGTCCTGGCAACACTCCATTTCCTTGCCAGTGGCTCTTTTCAGCGTACAAGTGGAGTGGTGGCAGGAATGTCACCCCCACATTCAAAAATCATTCACAAACCAAAAAAAAATCAAAATCCAAAAAAAAAAAAAAATGCCCAGCAAACAAAAAAATGCCCAGCAAAAAAAACAACAAAAAAAAAACAGCAAAATAAAAAAAAACACAAAAATAAAAAAAAACTCAGCAAAGAACACTCTCCAAAAATCTCAAAGACATGTCACAAACCAACAAACACTAACAAACAACAGAACAAAAGCACCTTGCTGTGGGAAGGGAAAAAAAATGGATGTACTTTTGCAATGGAAGGGCATTTCTCTCGGTCTATTTAAGCACTGTGCATAGCTCCCTAAGTCTGATGGGCCTAGTTCCTATCTAACTGATTGCGCCGTGCCGAGTTCTGAGCATGCTCAGAGAGGTGCTGACCATAGTCTGCTTCATGTGCACATGCCCAGTCTGACCGGCCCTTCATTTGCCAACATGACAGCATACATATGATATAGCTCCGCCCCTATATCCACACACAGGACCTGTTTAGCTCTATAAAAGTCTGACTGAGAGCTATATCTCCCAGCACACAGTCGCACATCTTAGGCCGCGTACACACGAGGGGATATGTCCGCTGAAAACGGTCCGATGGACCGTTTCAGCAGACATCTCCGCTCGTGTGTATGGGCTAGCGGACAGATTTGTCCACCCGACAGATTTCAAAGCAAGCTTTGAAATCTATCCGGTCGGGATCTGTCCGCCCGACATGTCTGCTGGTTAGTACACTTACCAGCAGACATGTCGTCCCCCACCGCCGCCGCGCCGCTGCCGAAGGGAGTCGGCGCATGCGCGGCGGTGTTTTACTTCCTGGTGCGGTGACGTGGCGGTGACGCGGCGGCGTCAACGTCACCGCCGCGTCACCGCCACGTCACCGCGCCGTCCGGCGGCGGGGAATTTGATCCGATGGTGTGTACACGCCATCGGATCAAACTCCCGATCGGACATATCCGATGGAAATGGTCCGCGGACCGTTTTCATCAGATATGTCCGATCGTGTGTATGGGGCCTTAGTCTTCTAAATGCACCAACAGGGGGGGGGGGGGGGGTGGCGGTGGGCACTTCTGTTTTTTTTTTGAGGCCAAGGTGTTCTCTAATCAGAGACGACATCCCTCGTGTGGCATGCCTGCTGTTGGGACTGAATGATGTCTTCTCTCCTATGGAACTCTTTTCAGGTTTGTCAATTTCTATAAAAAAAAGTTGTATCATGTCTCTAAGACCCCATATACATTGTGCAGTTTTTTGTTGTCTGATTTCCTTTAGATCTGCCAGGGCCATGTAGTGCAGAGACCTGCCTGATTGCATACAAATTGAGGCTCTTAGGGTTTGACCTAGTATTGTGTGGTTTTGGTAAATCTGAGGGAAAAAATCTGCAGATTTGATATGGTATGATGTGTAGCCAGCTTAAAAGTGTCCTTTTGTGTGGATGGGGGTTGACTTCCCTCCAATTGTACTAGCCCTTTTTTTATTAGAACAGAGGCTGGGGAGGACTGAGTCTCTCTCTCAGGTACTCTATTTAAAGGGCACAAATGGCCAGGTAATGGATGCCTTTGCAATCCAGGCATCCAGAGAGGCAGCATCTCATTCTGAGGAACAGTCAATGATGGGTAAGTCTTGCGATTACAGTAATGGGGATATAAGGGAAGGGAAGCAAGAAACATATATTAATAGGGGATGGGAGGGGGGGGGGGTTACCCAAATTTATTTGATTTAAATGTATTTCTCTTTGCCAAAAAAGGGGTATATATGTATTTCTTTCCCCTCTCTCACTTCCCTTATTTATCTCTTTTGCCATGCAGTCCCCTTTGCACCTTTTGGTTCTTCCACCAGCTTGAGCCTAACACCACATAAACAAGACCACTGCAATAACAGGTAAAGGCCAAGTTTGGGTAAGTAAGAAGAAAAAGAAAAAGCAGGAAAAAGAGTGCAATATGCCCTGACATGCGTGCCTTCTTGTCTATTGCATCTCCAGCTGCTCACACTACAGCTCTAGGAAGTCCAGAGGCCCTCTGGATCGTCAGGATTTTTCCAGGGCAGAAAGTGACTCCTCCAGTCCTGGCAAACCCCAGTACAAAGGGCGCAAATGTATGCTTAAGAGAAAGCACACTGCTTCTCCTCAAAGGGCTTAGCACCCTAAAAGGCAAATGTTGGTTATGTGGAGATGACCCTATGCCAGGAAAGCTACTTTGCAGCAACTGCTTCAGGCAGCTTGCCAGAGACCAGGAGTGCGAGAGTCAGCAGGTGTCAACCTTGCTCAAGAAAGTAGTTTGCGACTCCCTGGCAAAATTTTCCGGTAGTCTTGGACAACCAGGGACAGCAGACGAACAGTGTAGGCCCCGCACTGGGTCTAAACCAAGCCATACAACCCTCTAACAAGAGGGGTACCAGGCACTTCAGGGGTGACTCCAGCCCTGCGAATTAGGCGGGCTGATTACCCAGACTCAGTATTACAGCCAACCTTCCAGGCAGAGGGAGAAGATATCGCCTCCTCCTTGGCAGAGGAACCTCAAAGTTCAGGCTTCGATTTTGTGATGATACCACCATTCATTAACCACTTGCCTACAGGGCACTTCCTGCCCAGACCATTTTTCCACTTTTAGCGGTGTCGCACTTTGAATGACAATTGCGCGGTCATGCTACACTGTACCCAGATGACATTTTTATAATTTTCTTAACACAAATAGAGCTTTCTTTTGGTGGTATTTAATGCCTGCTGTTTTTTTGTTTTTTTTTTACTAAAAGAAAAAAAAAAAAAAGACCAAAAATGAATAAAAATATATTTTTACGTAGTTTCTGCCAGTAAATTTTGTAACTAACACATTTTTCTCATTTACTGATGAGGCAGCAATGATGGGCACTGATAGGCTGAACTGGTGGGCATTGATAAGGTGGCACTTATGTGCACTGATTAGGTGGCACTGATTGAGGAGGCACCAATATGCCACACTTATGGGCACTGATGGGCATTGTTAGGTGGCACTGGACACTGTTAGGTGGCACTGATGGGCACTAACAGGTAGCACTGGTGAGCACAGATAGGCAAGACAGATAGGCAGTACTGATGCAGAGGCGTTGCTAGTGGGGTGCGGGGGGTGCGGGCCGCACCCGGGTGACACCCGCTAGAGGGGTGACACCATCCTGTTTATTAATTTTTTTAACTTAAAAAAAAAAAAAAAAACATTTTAAATTTTTTTTGAATGGGTTTGTGTGGGGGGGGGGGGGGTGCAGACGTGTGGGTGGTGTGGGGATGCAGATGTGCGGAGGGTGTGGGGGGTGCATACGCGCGGAGGGTGTGGTGGTGCACCGCTAACACCGCCCGCTGATCAGCCTGGAAGCCGCCGGCGCCTCCTCCTCTGTGTTTACATTCCGTGAGGAGGAGGCGCCAGAGGGACACATGTATCAGCGGCCGCGCTGTTCTGAGGTCTGAACGTGACATGTGCGGGGGGTGACTCGGTTAGAGGGCTATCAAGTGAAAATAGTGATCTTGCGCTACTGAAATAGCTAATATAGTATCCAAAACAAATACCAAATAAATAAATATGGATAATGGATACTATATTAGCTATTTCAGTAGCGCAAGATCACTATTTTCACTTGATTGCCATTTTGTGTTATGTAAACACTTTTAGGTTTTGCAGCAACTTTTTCACATATATATATATTTATATATATATGTATTTATATATTTATATATTTATATAGTTTATCTACACTATTATTGCTCTGTATAGCGCGAAGGCTTTCACATATAATTTCTAGTCGGTTAGAGGGCTGCCTATGCTGATGGGGGGTAAGTGTACTAACTAAGGGGGGATTCTGGTCTCCACTAAGGGGGGGGGGGGGTGTATACTCCAGGGGGATTCTGTACTGATGGGGGTTTGCACTAAGGGTGTTGTGTATAATCCGGGGGTCTCTGTACTTAGGGGGATTTTGTACTGATGGGGGTCTGCACTAAGGGGGGGGTGTATACTGCGGGGGTCTCTGTACTAAGGGGGATTCTGTACTGATGGGGGTCTGCACTAAGGGGGGTGTGTATACTGCGGGGGTCTCTGTACTAAGGGGGGTTTCTGTACTGATGGGGTCTGCGCTAAGGGTGGTGTGTATACTGCAGGGTCTCTGTACTAAGGGGGGATTCTGTACTGATGGGGTCTTCACTAAGGGGGGTGTGTATTCTGCGGGGGTCTCTGTACTTAGGGGGGATTCTGTACTGATGGGGTCTGCACTATGGTGGGATGTATACTGCGGGGGTCTCTGTACTGATGGGGGTCTTCACTAAGGGGGTGTGTATACTGCTGGGGTCTCTGTACTAAGGGGGGATTGTGTACTGATGGGGGTCTGCACTAAAGGGGGTGTGTGTATATACTGCAGGGTCTCTGTACTAAGGGGGGATTCTGTACTGATGGGGGTCTTCACTAAGGGGTGTGTGTATTCTGCGGGGGTCTCTGTACTTAGGTGGGATTCTGTACTGATGGGGGTCTGCACTATGGGGGGATGTATACTGCGGGGGTCTCTGTACTGATGGGGTCTTCACTAAGGGGGTGTGTATACTGCGGGGGTCTCTTTACTAAGGGGGGATTGTGTACTGATGGGGGTCTGCACTAAGGGGGGTGTGCTTGTGTATACTGTGGGGGTCTGTACTGATGGGGGGTCTGCACTAAGGGGGGTCTATACTGATGGAGGCCTCTGCACTAAGGGGGATTCTATACCGCGGAGCAACAGATGGATCGGACCAGCAGGCAGTGCGGCGTCATCCTGAAGGCGACGGCGACCTGTTGAGGGACACGTGAGCTGCCCGGTGCACAGATTTGGAAGTTGGAACCGAGCGAGGAGGCCCACACCAGACACATCGGACTCCTATCGGGATCGGGAGCTGGCTGAAGTGGGAGCGGTATGTAATATAACAAAGACAAAGTGCACGTGATATGCGTATAATTTTGTATTGTAGTGTGCATTGTATGATACAGCAGCACAATGCTGAACACCAGCAGCTATAGAGGAACAACAAATCCCAGCAATAATACATTATACAGGCTGGATAATATATTATTGCTGGGATTTGTTGTTCCTCTATAGCTGCTGGTATTCTCCATTGTGCTGTATAATGTATTATTGCTGGGATTTGTTGTTCCTCTATAGCTGCTGGTATTCTCCATTGTGCTGTATAATGTATTATTGCTGGGATTTGTAGTTCCTCTATAACTGGTCAGTGGTAATCTGCATTGTGCAGTATAATCATTATACAGCGCAATGGAGAATACCAGCAACCATAGAGGACTACAAATCCCAGCAATAGTACATTTATGGAACTGTTGATAAAATGCACTTTACAAAACCACAAATAGTTGGTTTGCAATTCACCTGCACTTTGGACCCACTCTGTGCCCACCTGCATTCTTCACCCTGCAGCCACCTGCACTTTGTACCCTGCAGCCACCACCCACCTGCACCCTGCACCCAGCACTCTGTACCCACCTGCACTTTGTACCCACCTGCACCCTGCACTCTGAACCTAACTGCACTCTGCACCCACCTGCACTCTGTACCCTGCACCCAACTGAACTCTGCACTCTGTACCCTGCCCTCTGTACCCACCCTGCACCTACCTGCACTCCGTACCCTGCACCCAACTTAACGCTGCACTCTGTATGTAGCACCCTCATGGTATTTAATGACCCTTTAGGACCCTCCCACACCCAGTTGCTGTGGCATGCTCAACCCCCACCCCTCTACTTTGGGGGAAAATGTGGTGCAAGGTTGAGTTCCTGCACGTTTTTCCCTAAGAAGAATGCCCTGGGTGACACTACCAATTAGCACTGTGGCAGGCTGGGGGGGGGGGGGGCGATAGAACGACAACGTGAGAGGTGCGTAATGCCCTACTGCCTGTTCTGTCAGGGGGGGGGGTGACACCATGTTTCACCGCACCGGGTGACACCAACCCTAGTGACGCCACTGTACTGATGGGCACTAATGAGCATTGATGTATGGGACTGATGCGCATTGATGGACAGCAGTGATGGACATTGATGGGCAGCACTAATAGCCAGCACTGACTGGCATCACTAATGGGCACTGATTGGCGGCACTTGTGGGCAGTGGTGGGCACTGATTGCTGGCACTGGTGGGCACTTATTGGTGACACTGTTGGTGCTATATTCTAATCAGGGTACTGATGATCAGTGCCCTGATTACATGTGTAGATGTCCGCCTGCAAGAAGATGCCGCTGATCAGCTCTTCTCGCCACACACGCTGTCAGTGTGAGGCGAGGAGCGGCGATTACCGGTGTAGTGTCACATTCCACTCCCTATCACAGAATGCTACAGAAGTGACGTTTTGTCGCCGCCATCTTGCTACACCCCACACTCCTGCACAGTAAGGGCCCTTTCACACCGGTGCGTTTTTGCCGCATTTTTGCGGTAAAAATAGCGCTGTTAAAATGCCCCCCTCCATTGAAATGAATTAAAAACGTGGTAAAAACGCGGTAAAATCGCGGCAAAATATCGGTGTATGTTTGAAGCCTGAAATGTGGCAAAAGGTCGCAAAGTTCAAGGGGGCCGAATACTTTCGCAAGGCACTGTATTTTAACAAAACAACAAGATATTTGCTTCTATATTTCTCATTTTTTATACTTGAATCCAGCTGCATTATTGAGATTTTATTGTGGAACTGATGATTTACAGTGAGAGTTCCCTTTATGTGATCCTGAACAGTTCGACATGACTCTTTTTCATCTTCCACATCTTCCTGATCTTTTCATATAGGATTTATTTTCCATTGGCTAGAGCAGCATGATTCTAATCCTAATCACACACCCAGGTTGTACAGCTGCCAATGTTCATTACTGTAATTCCTTTACACGAACTTGGCAGATAAAAGAGGCTGAATAGCTTTTGTTCCATACAAAGGTCTGCAATTTGAAACATGCTTTGCTGTGCAGCACCATAATCAATGTTTATATAATGTAGCTCCCACCTATATCCTTTCTGCTTGCTCTAGTGTTATATATAATATAAACTATTACCAGAGTGGAAGCAGATCATAAAAAACAGATTCTACCCCAGATATTTCATTAACTCTGAGATTGCTGGCACTGCATTGGCTACTTTCTACACTATAGGCTTTTCCAAATGGGCACATTGTGTGTGGTGCCTGCTGCTATTAGGATTTTATTTTCTCTTGTTTTCAGTAGCATGTTTTTTTTTTTTTTTAAATAGCCAAATAAGATGCACAATGAAGTCTGCTCAGCACATTAAAGAAGAAAGAAGGGCTTTACAGAAACCTTTGGTGATTTTTCTACATATACATCATGTACGATATATATATATATATATATATATATATATATATATATATATATATATATATATATATATATATATATATATTAGGGTTGTCCCGATACCACTTTTTTAGGACCGAGTACAAGTACCGATACTTTTTTTAATGTACTCGCCGATACCGAATACCGATACTTTTTAAATGCAGCCACGTGTCCCCAAATGCAGCCATGTCCCTCTGAGTTCAGCCATGGTCCCTCTGAGTTCAGCCATGGTCCCTCTGAGTTCAGCCATGGTCCCTCTGAGTGCTCCGCACTCCACCCCGCACTCAAAAAAAAAAAAGTATTCTATTTAGGTATCGGGAGTATTGGTGCGAGTACAAGTACTAGCGCAAATACTCGGTATCGGTCCCGATAGCGATACTAGTATCGGGACAACCCTAATATATATATATATATAGTGGGTACGGAAAGTATTCAGACCCCCTTAAATTTTCCACTCTGTGTTATATCGCAGCCATTTGCTAAAATCATTTAAATTCATTTTTTTCCTCATTGATGTACACACAGCACCCCATAATCACAGAAAAACATAGCATTGTTGACATTTTTGCACCTTTATTAAAAAAGATAAACTCAAATATCACATGGTCCTAAGTATTCAGACCCTTTGCTGTGACACTCATATTTAACTCAGGTGCTGTCCATTTCTTTTGATCATCCTTGAGATGGTTCTACACCTTAATTTGAGTCGAGTTGTGTTTAATTATACTGATCGGACTTGATTAGGAAAGCCACACACCTGTCTATTTAAGACCTTACAGCTCACAGTGCATGTCAGTGCAAATGAGAATAATGAGGTCAAAGGAACTGCCTGAACAGCTCAGAGACAGAACTGTGGCAAGGCAGAGATCTGGTCAAGATTACAAAAATAAATCTGCTGCACTTAAGGTTCCACAGTGTCCTCCATAATCCTTAAATGGAAGACGTTTGGGACGACCAGAACCCTTCCTAGAGCTGGCCGTCCAGCCAAACTGAGCTATCGGGGGACAAGAGCCTTGGTGAGAGAGGTAAAGAAGAACCCAAAGATCACAGTGGCTGAGCTCCAGAGATGCAGTCAGGAGATGGGAGAAAGTTGTAGAAAGTTAACCATCACTGCAGCCCTCCACTAGTCGGGGCTTTATGGCAGAGTGGCCCGACGGAAGCCTCTCCTCAGTGCAAGACACATGAAAGCCTGCATGGAGTTTGCTAAAAACAGCTGAAGAACTCCGAGATGGTGAGAAGAAAGATTCTCTGGTCTCAGGAGACCAAGATAGAACTTTTTGGCCTTAATTCTAAGCGGTACGTGTGGAGAAAATCAGGCACTGCTTATCATCTGTCCAATACAGTCCCAACAGTAAAGCATGGTGGTGGCAGCAGACTGGTTGCAATCGAGGGAAAGATGAATGCAGCCAAGTACAGGGATATCCTGGACGAAAACCTTCTCCAGAGTGCTCAGGACCTCAGGCTGGACCAAAGGTTTACCTTCCAACAAGACAACGACCCTAAGCACACAGCTTAAATAATGAAGGAGTGGCTTAACAACAACTCTGTGACTGTCCTTGAATGGCCCAGCCAGAGCCCTGACTAAAACCCAATTGAGCATCTCTGGAGAGACCTAAAAATAGTTGTCCACCAATGTTTACCATCCAACCTGACAGAACTGGAGAGGACCTGCAAGGAGGAATGGCAGAGGATCCCCAAATCCAGGTATGAAAAACTTGTTGCATCTTTCCCAAAAAGACTCATGTCTGTATTAGATCAAAAGGGTGCTTCTCCTTAATACTGAGCAAAGGGTCTGAATACTTAGGACCATGTGATATTTCAGTTTTTCTTTTTTTATAAATCTGAAAAAAAAATCAATAATTCTGTGTTTTTCTGTCAATATGGGGTGCAGGGTGTACATTAATGAGAAAAAAAATGAACTTAAATGGCTGCAATATAACAAAGAGTGAAAAATGTAAGGGGGTCTGAATACTTTCCATACCCACTGTATATACATTCAACTGGTAAAGTAAAGTAAAGTAATAATGCTGCGTACACACAATCATTTTTCGGCATGTAAAAAACGACATTTTTAAAATGATCGTGTGTGGGCTTCACATCATTTTTGGGGTTCTGAAAAACGACAAAAAAAAAATTCGAACATGCTGCATTTTATGTCGTTTTTCGAGTTGTAAAAAATGACCGTGTGTGGGCTAAAACGATGTTAAAAACCTCAGAAGCAAGTTATGAGACGGGAGCGCTCGTTCTGGTAAAACTACAGTTCGTAATGGAGTAAGCACATTCATCACACTGTAACAGACAGAAAAGCGCGAATCGTCTTTTACTAACACAAAATCACCTAAAGGGTGACGTCATCAGAATGGAACTTCCCCTTTATAGTGCCGTTGTACGTGTTGTACGTCACCGCGCTTTGCTAAAGCATTTATTTTAAACGACCGTGTGTGGGCAACGTCGTTTTAACCTCCCTGGCGGTATTCCCGAGCGTGACTCGGGGTTAACATTCAGTGCCAGAAGCGGTAACCCCGAGTCACGCTCGGGGTGCATTTTTTTTTCCCCCAAAAATTCCTGGCGATCCGGCGGGGGTTTCCCGCTGGATCGCCGGTCAGACTAGCCTCCCTGGCGGTCTTCACGTGTGTGGCACGGGGTGAGATTTTTAAGCTAATATCGGTAACCCCGTGCCACACACGCGCTTACCTCGCTGGATGCAGAAAAAGTTTACTTACCTTTTCTCTGCGATCCAGCGATGAATCCCCGCAGTACACGGCGGGCGGATGTCCGCCTGATGCTGTGTGTTCCGCCGATTCCCTTCCCTGCGAGCGTCGCGACGTAGGGGGGGGAACGGCGCCAAATTTAAAAAAGTAAACAAACACTATACATACAGTACACTGTAATCTTATAGATTACAGTACTGTATGTAAAAAATACACACCCCCCATGTCCCTAGTGGTCTGCCCTGTACACTACATGTCATTTTGTATAATAAAAACTTTTCTTTCTCCCTGCAAACTGTAGATTGCCCATAGCAACCAAAAGTGTCCCTTTATGGCAAAAATTGTTTTAGAGCAGCTAAAAAACAGCGATAATAAATCAGAATCACTTGCAGAATTTAGCGATAGCGATTTATGGGGAAATTCGTCATAAAAAAAAAAAAAAAATGACAGCAAAAATTCTGCAACTGAGCAAATTTCAGTGATTTTGATTTGATTACATTATTGAATAATTTTTACTATAATTATATTATCATTTGTGATCATTTTTTATAATTATTTATTATATTATAATTTTTAATTAAAAAAAAAAAAAAAAATCATACCCGGGATGCCTATTAGACTCTTGTTTGAATAGATTTAAGTGAGTTATTCCTAAGAATTACAAGCCTACAGTATAAAACGCCAAATTCCCTTGCAAATAATGGTACCGCTTTTAGCACCTAAAATCTTAAAGAATCATACCGCCAGGGAGGTTAATGATGAAGTTGGAAAAACTTTGTTTTTTCTTCATGCTGAAAAACATTGGGGCAGATTCACAAAACAATTACGCCTGTCTAACTGGGGTTAGACAGGAGTAATTTCAAATTTTGCGCGGCGTATCACTAGTTTGAATCCTCAAACCATGATACGCCGGCTTCGGGCTTCGATCCGAGAGGCTTACGTCTTCGTAAGCCTTCGGATCTACGCTGCCATCTATTTGCGGCCGCTGGGAGGAGTTCGCGTCGTTTTGGTGCGTCGGGATATGCAAATGTATTTTTACGGGGATTCACGAACATACGAGCGGGCGTCGCAATCGTTTTCGTCTATTTTTTTATACGTAATGTTAGAGCAGCTTTTTGCTGCTCTAACTTTACGTAGCCCATGTTAAGTATGGCCGTCGTTCCCGCTTGGAATTTATTTAAAATTTTATTTTGTTTACGTAACTCGTCGGGACGTGGATCGCCCGTAAAGTACGCTACATAAACAACGAATGACGTCACGACGTGATTTCGCGCAATGCACGGCGGGAAATTTGCGAACGGAGCATGCGCAGATCGATCGCCGCGGGAACGCGCCTAATTTAAATGTTTCACGCCCCCTACTCGCGCAGATGGATTGCGACGGGAGAAATACACTACGCCGCCGTCGTTTACCGTAGAAAATCTACCTGAATTCCACGTAGAGCAAGGTAAAAAACGGCGGCGTAGTGTATTTCTGATACGCTACGATAATCCATTTCTCTGTGAATCTGCCCCATTGTTTTTTACATGCCGAAAAATGATCGTGTGTACGCCGCATGAGCACGTCACCAGTTTTTGAGGTAAATATATTTCTAAAGGTACTATTGACATGAATATTTCACCACATGTCGGTAACAACCCATGCAATCCATAAATATAAAGAAACAGAAAACAATACGTTCAGAAATTAAATTATGTGTAATTAAATGGAATGACACAGGGAAAAAGTATTGAACACGCTAACTAAAATGTATTTAATACTTTCTCACAAAACACTTTGTTGGTAATGACAGCTTCAATTCACCTCCTGTATGCAGAAACTAGTCACATGCATTGCTCAGGTGTGATTTTGGTCCATTCTTCAACACAACATTCTTCAAATCTTGAAGATTCCATGGGCCTTGTCTATGAACTCTGATCCTTAGGTCTTTCCATAGATTTTCTATTGGATCAGGTGATTGACTGAGCCACTCTAGTAGCTTTATTTTATTTCTTTGAAACAATTTAAAGTTGCTTTGTATTTGGAATAATTTCCTTGCTGAAATGTCCACCTTTGTTTCATCTTCATCATCCTAGTAGATGGCAGCAGATTTTCAATAATGTCTGTACATTGTTCCATTCATCCCTTCTTAAAGTGGATGGTTCACCAAAAACAAATATTAAAAGCCAGCAGCAACAAATACTGCAGCTGCTGACTTTTAATATTAGGACACTTACCTGTCCTGGAGTCCAGCGGCGTCCGCAGCAGAGGATGAGCGATCGCTCGTCACCCTGCTGCTCCCCCCTCCATCCACGGCGAGGGAACCAGGAAGTGAAGCGCTCCGGCTTCACTGCCCGGTTCCCTACGGCGCATGCGCGAGTCGCGCTGCGCCCGCGATTGGCTCCCGCTGTGTGCTGGGAGCTGAGAGTTCCCAGCACACAACGGGAAAAGCCCGTCTTTTGCCCGAGACTGCGGGCCGGAAGTGGGTGCGGATACCTGTCTTTAGACAGGTATCTGCACCCCCCTCCCCCCTGAAAGGTGTCAAATGTGACACCGGAGGGGGGGAGGGTTCCGATCAGCGGATCTTCACTTTAGGGTGGAGATCCGCTTTAAGCTTGGTTTCCCACTAGTGTGAATTGGATGCAAGTTTACCCACATTCAATTCACACAGCAGGAGATTGTGACCGGCTCTCTATGGAGCCGGTTCACATATCTCCGGAGTGGCTTAAACAGCAGCCATGTGCGTCTTTTGGTTAGTTTCAGGTCTGAATTCAGCCAGAAACTCAGGCTGAAATCAGACCTGAAAAGGTGAATGAAGATGCACCGGACTCCTGCTGTGAGCTGCTGTGTGCTCATATGTGAACCCAGGCTCAATGATATAAAATTTGCCAGTACTGTATGCTGAAAAACAGCCCCACACCATGATTTTTGGGGTGATGTGCAGTGCCATTTGACCAAAAAATGTGGTGTGTATTATGGAGTTCAAAGAGTTACATTTCTGTCTCATCTGATCAGACTCTTTTCTCCCAGTATTTCACAGGCTTGTCTAAATGTTGTACAAAAAAGAAAGTCACTGCCCCCACCTATAACTGCCCATTGCAGCAAGTAGCATTGGAAGGCTTTTTTTTCTTGTCTAAATGTTGTGCAGCAAACATTAAACAAGCTTCACAACAAGCTTTCTCTTCAGCAATGGAGTCTTTCGTGATGAGCGTGCATTCAGGCCATGGCAGTTGAGTACATTACTTTGAAGTTTTCTTTATAACAATTGTACCTACTAATTCCACTTCTTTCTGAAGCTCTCCAAAAGTGGTCCTTGGCCATTGGACAACTCTTCTGATAATTATTTTAACTCCGCTGTCAGAAATCTTGCGTGGAGCACCTGGTTGTGGCCAGTTTATGGTGAAATTATGTTCTTTACACTTCCAGATTATGACCCAAACAATGCTCACTGGAATATTCAGAAGTTTAGAAATCCTTCTGTAACCAATGCCATCAATATGCTTTGCAACAATACGGTTGCAAAGCTCTTGAGAAGGCTCTTTGCTTTTTCCCCATCATGAGATGTTTCTTGTGTGACATCTTGGTAAAAAGAGGCCTTTTTATAGGCCATCAGTTGAGACTGAACCAGATGATTTTAATTTGCACTCACAAGGGGCAGGATTGCTTTCTAATTACTTATAGATTTTAGCTGGTGTCTTGGCTTTCAATGCGTTCTTGCACTTTTCTTTTATGTGTTTAATACTTTTCCGTGTGTCATTTTTTTTTTTTTACACGTAAATTAATTTCTGAATGTATTTGTTTTGGTTTCTTTGTATGTATGGATTGCATGGGTTTTGTCAATAGCACCTTTAGAAATGTAGAATATTTACCTAGAAAAATGGTGACGTGTTTAATACTTATTTTACCTGTATGTACCATTTTTTATTTTATTTCTACCAGTCTTAGCAGCTGAGGCACTGGACTGTGTGGGATTTGTGTCTGTTTTGTGTCTGTGTTTGTCTGTAACTTGTAGTTTAGAGCGCATTTTGTCTACCATAGTAGTCTAGTTGGTGATGCCTGTGTTGTTGCATGTTTAACCACTCTGAAGACATGTAAGAACTCCATGCTAGATTTGCAGTTTGACGAGCTTCTTCAAGGCTTCTTTTGAATCTCCCAAACTCTCAATTTATTTGGAGGTAATAACAAAGGATTTCCTATGAACAACATTTTCCACTCTCAGGACGGACTCAAACTTAGATGAAACAAATTGTGGACCATTGTCAAGAATTAATTCTTTGAGTTACCTTCCCTGCTGATTATTGTAAGAGATGTAATTACAGTAGCAGATGTTAAATACCATTTCTGGCCATTTACTGTCATAATTCAGTAATGTTACAGCAAATTAGTAGTCTGCAGGTACCTCTGTGAAAGAATCAGGCAATGGCACTGGCTGCAATGGTGAAGTGTGCATGAGGGCAGATTTTTTATGACTCTGACAAGTAACCCAAGACTAAATGGCAGTTAGTAGTTGGGCATTCCTGCTGGTCACATAGTTCACAGTCTATGCTTTGTTCTCACCAGAGCTTTTTTTCTCAGAAAATAGGTGCAGGAACTCAACCACGACCCGTTCAGATTTCACAAACAGTAGAAGGGTCTTAAAGGGGCATTAAATACCAGAATTGCGCTAATACAGAGTGCAGAGTTCAGGGGGGTTACACACAGAGTGAAGAGCTGGCACTTGTAAACACAGAAACCAGACTTCTGTGTTTACAAGTGATTGTGGTGAGCAGGCACCAAAGGGTCTGAGCCAAAGGTGGTGGAACTGAGTTCCCCCAAGTTCCCCCAGAAAAAAAACCCTGGTTCTCACAATTCCTTGGTGACTCTCATAAGGTGATCTCTTTAAAGCAGTGGTTCTCAACCTTTCTAGTGCCGTGACCCCTTGATGAAATTTCCCAAGTTGTGGGGGCACACAACAGTAAAATTATTTACAAAGTGTATAGCACCCAAGCATGTATGCATGTGCAAAAAAATGCACTTTCTTGAAGTGTTACTAAACCCACAACAGTAAAATCAGTCTGTGTATTCAGTAAATCATGCATATTATATTCACTCTGGAACCTAAGGGGTTAATCCTGCACATTGTGTAAAAAGGCTGTTTGATCCTGTCTTCTCTTAACCTCCTTTTCTGCCACTACCCCCAATCCATATGCTGATAGAACAGAGCCTTGACGGCAAGCTGTGCATGCTCACTTCAGTGTGTATTGCTAGAGAGTTTTTTTTCTAATCCTTGGAAAAGTGCATGTGATCAGCACAGGACCAATCAGCACTGTCCAATAGGGTCAGGGGTCCTGCAGCCTCATAGGACAATCAGAGGAGAATGAAAACTCCTCCTACAAACTTTACCCGACCCTGATAGAAGTCACAAGACTATATAGTGGTGATGATAAAAGGTATTTAGCAGTTTATATTTACTAAAATAATTGCATTTCCATGTTCTGTGTACTGTGAGAGACCAGATATAGTGAATGCAGGGTCCTGGGTTTAGTAACATTTTAACCAATGACACCACCAAGCTACTTAATCACTCAATTGTAATTACTTGTCCTAACTATTAAAACCCCCTCTAGCTCTCCCTACATAGGCTATATCCCCTTTAATCTAATGCTACTGCCAGACGCATTCTTACAGCCGCTTAGTATTTGCCTTCCCTTTCTGACAATTCCTCAACTGGGTTATGATCAAGCAACAAATAGAACTGACATTTTTATCCACAACTTGCAAAGCCATCTACAGCTCTACGCCAAGCTTTACCGTAAACCTTGTAAAGAAAATATCGGCCATTTCATCCTCTTCCCAAGGCTTTCTGCACCCTAGTTTTTAGGCAGGAGAGGCGATCGCTGAAAAAAGGTGTTTTTTCACATGGATTATTACGGTGACACAAAAGGCCAACAGGCATAGCATTTAAACCAACCTATCATTTTTTAATCTACTGGAGCCCCTACATTGCATGGTGATTTTTTTTGTAAGGGTAATTTTAGCCTTTAAAATATTTTTCAGTTCCCCACAGGGAGGCAGAGGACCTAAAACTACCCTTATCCTTTGTGTAGTAACAGAACAAATTAAAATATCTACAGTATTTATATGTTTGACCCCAATATATCAGACTCATATGAAATATAAGTCTGATATAGAGCAATCCCTCGCTGAGCTAGGAGAGTCCACTGAGTGGATCCGCCCCATGTGAAAGGGGCCTAATGCCGCATACACACGATCACTTTTTGTGATGAAAAAAAAAATTTTGTTTTAAAAAACGTCATTTAAAATGATCGTGTGTGGGCAAAATGTCGTTTTATTCCTTCTAAAAAACGACCAAAAAAAATTCGAACATGCTTGAATTTTTTGTGTCGTTTTTCAAAATGTCGTTTTTTGTGTCATAAAAAATGATCGTGTGTGGGCAAAACGACGTTTAAAACAACGTTTTTAAACCCGCGCATGCTCAGAAGCAAGTTATGAGACGGGAGCTTCAATGGAACAGAGTGCCGCTGAAAGTGTCTTGCATAACTGCGCTTTGCAAGAGCATTTTCAGAAAACGATGGTGTGTACGCAACGTCATTTTTTAAAATGACATTTGAAAAACGTTGTTTGTTTTCATCACAAAAAGTGATCGTGTGTACGCGGCATAAGGCTTGTACCAATATGGATTTATAGCAATGTCTTTTTCATTGTCCCGATCAACCTTTAGGCCAATACACCTTATCTATTCAATAAAGCAAATTCACGATCTTCATGTTGGGAGGTTGTCCCCTAGGTGCAGAGTCCACTGTCTATAAGTCATTAGGTAGAACTCTATATCACTGTTCTGTATGAGCATGAACACTTTCTGACCAGAAGCCAGTTGACATTGTAATTGTAGCCCCATATACTCTTACATAGGTCCGCTTCTAATCTCTTCAGCCAGTGGCTAGGTCTGTACCTACCTGCCTTGGCATGTCTTGAACTCCACGAGGCCTCTCACGTCTTCACTTGACACAGTAATCTGTAATACACATTCAAAACTCTGTACTTTTAGTTGATTCCGCTTCTGGGCACACAGGGAATCCACTGTACTTCTAATTGGCAAGGTCTTGCATAATGTGACCACAGGCTAGGTCCCGAGGCAGGCCTGCACAATAGCAGTTTTTAAGATGGAGACCAGACTACTAAGTGGGGAACATAAAGTACACCAGTTCCCACACTATCAAGGTTCCCATCACCTGCCACAGTCACCTGCTTGCACTTGCTTCTTTACATCTCCAGTTGCACAACCATAAAATTTGAATGTAATGTTCACTTACACACTCTTAACCACAAGGGTTAATTTGGTTAAATATATGATTCTCTTTCCTAACCCAAAAGATTACCATGGCTTCATTCCCAGTATTTAGATGCTTGTTCATACAGTAGATCATTGTTAAATCCTTAGCTACATCTTGTTTCCACACACTTCTTACACATTAGACCCACTCATACATTTCTTGTTGTAATGAAAATCTTTTTACTTGCAAACATGCAAATGAACAGTTGTAAATCCACACAAGAATAAATACATAATTCTCTTTATATGCATGCATTCACATTTAATATACATGAATAAGGGGCCAGATCCACATACCTTTGCCGCCGGCGCGGCGTGACCCATTTACACTGGGCCGCCGTACGCGGGTGTAATTCAAATTTACTAGGGGGGGCGTGTTTTATTATAATTATGAATGACCCGACACAAACAACGTTTTTTTTTAACTGCGCATGCGCCGGCCGTGGACGTATCCTAGTGCGCATGCGTGAAATCACGTGAAACCCCCGCTCGTCCCCCGAGTCCCGCGCGCGTGCGTGCCTGGCGGGCGCAATTGCCGCCGGGCACGCGCGCTCGTTCGTTACAGAGCGGGGACCGGGAGCTTTGTGTGTAAACACAAAGCTCTCGGTCCTGTCAGCGGGGGTAACGCTGATCTCCTGTTCATAGAATGTATGAACAGAAAATCAGTGATTTCCTCTAGTGAGTCAACCCCCCCATACAGTTAGAACACACCCAGGAACACACTTAACCCCTTCCCTGCCCCCTAGTGTTAACCCCTTCACTGCCAATGGCATTTTTATAGTAATCCAATGCATTTTTATAGCATTGATCGCTATAAAAATGCCAATGGTCCCAAAAATTTGTCAAAATTGTCCGATGTATCCTCCATAATGTCTCGGTACTGGAAAAAAAACGCTGATCGCCGCCATTACTAGTAAAAAAAAATATTAATAATAATGCCATAAAACTACCCCCTTTTTTGTAAACGCTATAAATTTTGCGCACACCAATCAATAAACGCTAATTGCGATTTGCGAAAAATTGCGAAATTTGCGAAAAATATGTAGAAGAATACGTATCGGCCTAAACTGAGGAAAAACAATGTTTTTTTATATATTTTTTGGGGATATTTATTATAGCAAATTGTAAAAAATATTGCATTTTTTTCAAAATAGTCGCTCTATTTTTGTTTATAGCGCAAAAAATAAAAACTGCAGAGATGATCAAATACCACCAAAAGAAAGCTCTATTTGTGGGAAAAAAAGACGCCAATTTTGTTTGGGAGCCACATTGCACGACGGCGCAATTGTCAGTTAAAGCGACGCAGTGCCGAATCACAAAAAGTGCTCTGGTCTTTGACCAGCAATATGGTCCGGGGGTTAAGTGGTTAACATTGGCTGTGCCTCACTATAGCACTGTTATCTTTACGTCGGAGATATGCTTACGCAAATGACGTAAAGGGAATGCACCGGCCGCTCGTACGTTCCGAAATTAGCGTAACTCACTCATTTGCATATTTTACGCTGGAAATAGAAGGAAGCGCCCCTAGCGTCCAGCGTAAATATGCATCTAAGATACGATGGTGTAAGAAACTTACACCAGTCATATCTTAGCGTTAGTCCGGCGAATCTTGTTTTCTGGATAGAAAACAATGACACGCCGGCGGGAAATTCAAATTACGCCGGTGTATCTGTTAATACGCCAGCGTAATTCCTTTGTGGATCTGGCCCAAGGTCTTTAGCTGTGCTATTTGGCTGTGCTGGTTCTAGTTTAACTGTCCCTAGTGGTGCTTAAAAACAATGATGCATTGATGCCACTTGAGTGGCGCTGTCCATACCTTAAAGTGGTTGTTAAGCCACTTTGCTCTCTTCACACAATCCTCTCGGTTTGATAAAGTAAGGTGCCCAGCGTGTGTGCTTTATAAAACAAATGCTGTTCTACACCTTATTTCAGAGCGCTCAAGTGAGCGTCCACCTCTCTTGATCTGAAAGCTGAAGAGGGAGGGGCCAAGAATCCCCTCCCCCAGTCAGGAGGAGAGGACGAGAGAGGTGGCCGGCCACGTGAGCACCGAAGCGATGCTCTGAAATAAGGTATAGCGTGGCATTTGTTTTATAAAGCACATAAACTGGGCATCTGATGTTTATCAAACACAGAGGATTGTATGACAATGTTAAAGTAATTTCAGCAGCAGGAGGGGAGGGACTGCACTGTCACTAACTGACAGGCAGGGAGGGGGGATAGTAGGACAAAGGAGAGCTGCAGATGACGGAGGCACGTAAACTGACCACAGTGTCAGGGCTCAGCTGCCATGATAAACCATGGTCAGTTTACAAGAGGAGGGCAGAACCAGGCAGGATCAGCCAGGTATTTTAGGTGATACAAGGGGCCAAATGACACAGCACAAACACTGTGCTGTATAACATGCTTTAAAGGAACAGGATCCTTTTTTTTAGGGTAACAAACGTATTAAGATGCAGTAGTCCATAGCAACAAAGTCTATAACAAGTGGTTTCCCTAAAGAACAGGTTCCACTAGAGGGGGTGGCAGCTGGAAGAAAAATTACATGATGAAACAGGTCCTCAATGGTCTGCTTCCCATACCAGACTTTCCACTATGAGGTTGGCTCCCTTGTATTTGTGCCCTTTATAAGGGAAAGTGACTTTCCTGCAGGTGAAACAATTTTGCAACTGGCCCGACCCCTACAGCATCATCCAAAACTTAACCGCTTCAATACTAGGCTTTTATACCACCTCCATACCGGGCCTATTCTGACACTTCTCTCCTACATGTAATAATCATCATTCTTTTGCTAGAAAATTACACAGTACCCCCAAACATTATATATGTTTTTTTTAGCAGACACCCTAGGGAATAAAATGACGGTCATTCCAAAGTTTTATCTTGCACGGTATTTACGCAATTATTTTTCAAACGCTTTTTTTTGTAAAAAAAATTGTTTTATGAATTAAAAAAATAACAAAACACTAAAGTTAGCCCAATTTTTTTGTATTATGTGAAAGATTATGTTACACCGAGTAAATAGAGACCCAACATGTCACGCTTTAATTATGCGCACACTCATGGAATGGCGCCAAACTTCGGTACTTAAAAATCTCCCTAGGCAACGCTTTATTTATTTTTTACAGGTTACAGTTTAGATTTACAGAGGAAATCTAGTGCTAGATTAGTTGCTGGCACTCTAACGCACGCGGCGATACCTCACATGTGTGGTTTAAACGGCGTTTACATATGTCGGCGGGACTTGCGTGTGCGTTCGCTTCTGCACGCGAGCTATCGGGGACAGGGGCGTTTTCATTTTTTTTTTATCTTTTATTATTTTTTTTTACTTATATTTTATTTATTTTTACACTTTTTTTCTTTTTTTTTTCCACTTTTATTCCTATTACAAGGAATGTAAACATCCCTTGTAATAGGAAATGTGTGTGACAGGTCCTCTTTATGGAGAGATGTGGGGTCAATAAGACCTCACATCTCACCTCCAGGCTGGAAACCATGAGATCGGTGAAAAAAAATTCACCGATCTCATGAATGGTGACTTACAGCCGCAATCGCGGCTTTGTTTACATACGGGGACCCGGGCGTGACGTCATCAGATCGCGCCCGGGTCCTCCGACGGTCATAGAGATGACTGGTGACCATCTGGTCACCAGTCATCTCTATGCTTCCTGCCGCCGCCGACGATTCGTTCTCCGGGCCCCCGAAGGTACAGGTAAGCCCGGAGAAGCACCGGATGGCGGCGGGAGGGGGGGGATGTCCCCTCCCGCGGCCTGTAAGAACGATCAAGCGGCGGAACCGCCGCTATGATCGTTCTTACTTTGTGCAGAATCGCCGGCTGAAGAGATGGATATCTGGATGATGCCTCTGGCTGCAGGCATCGTCCAGATATTCGCCTGCAATACCCAGGCCGTCAATTGACGGCCACTTAGGATGGTAAATCCCATCCCAGGCCGTCAATTGTCTATGGCTGGGTATTGAAGTGGTTAAAGGACCAGATTCAGAAAGAATTAGATTCCCGCAGAGTATCAGAGATACTCTACGCCGCCGTACTTTACCTGGCTCTAGGAGGAATTCAGAGAGATTTTGGCCCGTAAGGTATGGCGGCGTAGTGTATTTCTCCCGGCGGAATCAAACTACGCGATTAGGGGGCGTGAGGCATTTAAATTAAGCGCGTCCCCGCGGCGATCGAACTGCGCATGCTCCGTTCAGAAATTTCCCGCCGTGCATTGCGCGAAATCACGTCGTTACGTCATTTTTTTTTTTGAGTAGCGTCGTTTACGGACATTCCTATTCCCGAACGACTTACGCAAAAAATAAAAAATAAATTGAAAGTCGACGCGGGAACGACGGCCATACTTAACATGGGCCGCGTAACGTTAGACCAGCTAATAGCTGGTTTAACTTTACTTAGCGAAAAAATGACGTACGCGATTGCGAACGACGCTCGTAACTTCGTGGATTGCCGGAAAAAGCTCATTTGCATACCCCGACGCTGAAAACGACGCAAACTCCACCCAGCGGCCGCAAAAAGATTGCAGCGTAGATCCGAAGGCGTACGAAGACGTAAGCCTGTCAGATCAAAGCCCAACGCCACCGTATCATGGTTTGAGGATTCAAACTAGTGATACGGTGCGCGTAATTTGAAAGTACTCCTGTCTAACACCAGTTAGACAGGCGTAATGGCTCTCTGAATCTGGCCCAAAGACTACAACATAAAGTAGGTATCTGTCTACATGCAATCTAATGTTTATGAGTTCTAAACTTTTCTGCAGTTCACAACATTTACATAATACTTTCTACGCCCCTCATCTTGTTACCAAAGGTTCCAAATCTTATTATGACCTACTCTGTCTACTGTGTTCAGAAACATACACTGAGAATATACCAGAGAGAATGACCCATTCCTTCTGCATGATAGTTCTTCTTCACCACGCAGTCACAAACTATACATAACCTCCCCTGTGTGTATAAACCCTGTTTCTATGTGTTTTTTTTTCTTTTTCCGCTGTTTATATACTATAACATTGGTCCTGAAGTGGTCCCCATACCTGGATATCTGCAATCCCATTACTCATAGCTTCAAGATAAATAGTGATCACCACTGTTCTAGCTCATCAAATTAAACCTTCAGTGGTCCACTTATAAATAAAAGAGGGCATCAATTACAGCCCTAAAATATTCTCAGGGCCACACAATAGAAGTTTGTCAAGGTGCATTGCTTTGATTCAGACAGCCCATTAAGGCTGGTTTCACACTTGTCCTACAAACGCTCCGACATTGGGAGCTCATGTTGCATGACGTGTGAAAATCAATGTTTCCCTATGAGAGCCGTCTTAACTGATCCGACACAAGCCTGTCCGACTTTGAAAACGCTCCCTGTACTACTTTGGTCCGACATTGATCCTACTTCAGCCCATTGAATATCATTGAAGTCGGACCAAAGTAGGAGCCTTGGGCCAGATTGTACGCCGGCGTTACAGGAGATGCGCGGCGTAAGTTTTTTTTTTCAGTACTGCGATATTATGGCGGACACATCGGACACTTTTGACACATTTTTGGGACCATTGGCATTTTTATAGCGATCAGTGCTATAAAAATGCATTGTATTACTATAAAAATGCCATTGGCAGTGAAGGGGTTAAGTGTGGTCCTGGCGTGTTCTAACTGTATGGGGGGGTGGCCTCACTAGGGGAAGTCACTGATCTTCTGTCCATACATTGTATGGACAGAAGATCAGCGTTTCCCCCGCTGACAGGAACGAAAGGTATGTGTTTACACACATACCTCCCGTTCCCCGCTCTGTAATGAGCAATCGCGGGTACCCGTCGGGCGAAAAGCTGCTAAAGGGAGGACGTAGAGCTACGTGCTCCCGCGTAGCAGTGCCACCGTCCCGCAGTAATATGACGGCGGGCGGTCGGCAATCAGTTAAACCTAGTAAAGACCATCATGGGAAAGATCCCAGCAGGGAAAGCAGGTACTGCATGCAATTCTCCTAGTTTGACTTCAAAAGATTATTATGGATGTCAAAAAATGATCAAAAACTGAATAGTTGTTACCACCATCAAACACACAGCATATAACAATGACAATGTTGTCATATATTTTAAGAACCAGAGTCCGGACTCAGATGTTAAAGGCAGACAAAATGTCAGCTTGATCTAGTTCCTCTGACCTCAATGTTCTCCCCCAGAGCCACAAATGCTCATAGCATTAACCACTTAAAGGGGTATTCCAGCCTTGTTTTATGTTTATTAAAAGTCAGCAGCTACAAAAAGTGTAGCTGCTGGCTTTTAATAAACAATCACTTACCTGCTCCAGGGTTCCAGTGACGTGCCAGCCGGGGCTTCGCTCCTCCCCCCCCTCCCAGGCGGGCGTCCTCATCGTAACTGTGGGCACCCGGCCATGACAGCCTTCGGCTTCACGGCCGGGCACCCACTGCGCATGCGCGAGTGCCACTGGGCATGCGCGCGTGGCGCGGCCCGCTGGTGATTAGACAGGCGATCGTATGGGACCTGTCATGTGTCCCATGCGATCGCCTACAGGGAGGGGCTGCTGTAGGCGATTAAGCTTAATCGCCTAACCAGCCCCTCGGCGGAAGGAGGAAGTGGGACAGGAAGTCCCACTCCTCCTGAAGCCCCCACTCTCTCCCCAAAAAAATTACATGCCAAATGTGGCATGTAAGGGTGTGATGAGTGGCATAAGAGGAAGTTCCATTTTTGGGTGGAACTCCGCTTTAAGGACCCCCTACCGACTATATACGTTGGCAGAATGGCACGTCGCCTTTAAGAGCCCAGCCGTGGGACCTGTGGACCCGATCGCCGCCTGTGTCCCACACTCGGTCACAGAAGCTGAAGAACGGGGAGAGGTCTGTGTAAACACATCTTCCCCGCTCTTCACTGTAGCAGTGACACTGATCGTCTGTTCCCTGATACAGGGAATGACGATCAGTGACATCAAGCCTACAGCCACACCCCCCTAAAGTAAGAATCACTCCCTAGTGGTTAACCACTTCACTGCCATTGTCATTTTCACAGTAATCAGTGCATTTTATAGCACTTTTCGCTCTGAAAATGACAATAGTCCCAAAAAAATTGTCAAAAGTGTCCGATGTGTTTGCCATAATGTCGCAGTCACGAAAAAAAACGTTGATCGTTGCCATTACTAGTAAGAAAAAAAATATTAATAAAAATACCATAAAACTATCCCCTATTTTGTAAAGCAAAAAGTAAAAAATATTGCATTTTGTTTCAAAATTGTCGCTCTATTTTTGTTATAGCGCAAAAAATAAAAACCGCAGAGGTGATCAAATACCACCAAAAGAAAGCTCTATTTGTGGGAAAAAAAGGACACCAATTTTGTTTGGGAGCCACGTTGCTCGACCGCGCAATTGTCAGTTAAAGCGACGCAGTGCCGAATCACAAAAACTGGCCAGGTCCTTTACCTGCATAATGGTCCGGTTCTTAAGTGGTTAAAGCTTTGCGTTTTTCACCTTCATGCGCTGGCTTCTCGGCCCGGGCTTCTCGGCTCTTAATTGGATGATTAATAGCAGCGCAGCCATTGGCTCCCGTTGCTGTCAAATCAAGGACGCAGCTCACCGGGAGTTGGGGCCGAGTGATACAGCCGGCAGCCACGGGAGCGTGCCCGCAAGCTAACCCCTTCCCAGAAGGGGGTTAGCTTTTGCGGGGAGGAGCCGAGACAGCTTCTGAGGGACCCCAGACCCGGAGGATCGGGACCACTCTGTGCAAAACGAGCTACCCATTTATTTATTTTTTAAATACCTCCAGTAAGTATGATATGTTTGTTATTTAAAAGAAAAACAAAATAAAACTTTACTACACATTTAAGAAACAACAATTGTTCACTGTAAGAAAAAAGAATCTCTGAAGAGAAACAAAGTATCAATCTTGTCAACCACAACAATTGTTAACAAATTAATAATTTTAGTGCATGAAAGCACATTAATCAGGTGGATATGTTCAAGCAGTCAGGCCTCGTTATAGTATTCCATACCTCCCAACATTTTAAGATGGGAATGAGGGACACCCACTGACAAATGTAAAGGCATAGAACACGCCCCCTGTCACACCCCCTTAAAGGAGAGTTAACCAAAAAAGGTTAATAAAATCCACAAGGACTTTTACCACTACTATTCCTTTATATTGGCTTTTAAAATGTAATAATGCAGCAATTTTGAATTAGGTTTGAAAAGTTTAGCACTGGGAAACACCATTTGAAAGATAAAAAGTGCATTTTATATACAACTATATAGATCAAACCAAAATGAGGGACAAATGAGGGGGAAAAAGGGACATTGCTCCAAATCAGGGACAGTCCCTTGAAATTAGGGACAGTCCCACGAAATCAGGGACAGTCCCTCGAAATCAGGGACAGTCCCTCGAAATCAGGGACAGTCCCTCGAAATCAGGGACAGTTTAGAGCTATGGTATGCACAATCACGTTATTATGAAAGGCAGTTATTAGTTGAGACCCCAGCATAATGCAGTCAGCGAGGTGTAAAACAAAAGGGCTCATTTCATATTATTTTAGTGATGAATTGGAGACGAGACCGGGTCTCCTGTGCATTATTACGGACTCCCTTATCATCCTCCAAGCAATATTTTCATTGGTTAAACTCCAACACTACTGGCATTTCCGACCATGTGCATGCTCCATTGGACATTTGCTGTCGGAATTTCCGGCAACAAATGTTTGAGAGCTGGTTCTCGATGTTTCCGACAACAAAAGTTCTTGTTGGAAATTCCGATCGTCTGTAGCCAATTTCGACACACAAAAATCCCACGCATGCTCGGATCAATTGAACTTAATTTTTCTCAGCTCGTGATTGCGTTCTTGACATTCAGAATTTCCGACAACATTTGTGTGTATATGCAAGCCAAGTTTGAGCGAACAATCCGTCTGGAAAAAATCCACGGTTTTGATGTCGGAATGTCCGATCGTGTGTACGCGGCATTAGAGTGCTGGAGGGTTACTGCATATTCTCCACATACAGGAAGTTTTTCACACACTAGCCGGTGTACTCAACTAACCCTTAAAGTCAGGCATGTCCAAAGTCCGGCCCGTCCGGTTTAATGCGGCCTCCCTGATAATTTGGATATACATATCTTTTGTGGCCCCCAGGGCCACAAAAGATATATACTGTATTTATCAGCGCTGCCTCGGAAAGGGACAGGGAGGGGGCGGAACGATCGCCATCAGATTACATACAGGAAAATCTACTGTTTACTCTGCAGCGTCTGTAATTGGAAGTCCTGTCTCCTGGGCTGCCATTGGAAGACTGTTTTGTCTATCATAGGAGGCAGAACTTTGTATTAAAAAGGCCGTCATGTAAACAGGAGATTCTCCTGTATGTAATCTGTCGGCGGTCGTCCCGCCACCCTGCCTGTCCCCTCCGAGGCTGCAGATGGGCACCAATCAGGCTGCAGCGATGGCAATAGTGAGGCTGCAGTGATGGCAATGGTGAGGCTGCAGTAATGGCAATAGTGAGGCTTCACTCATGGCAATGGTGAGGCTGCAGTGATGGCAATGGTGAGGCTACATTCATGGCCATGGTGAGGCTGCAGATGGGCACTGATTAGGCTGCATTTATGGGCACTGTCCCTTATTTTGATTGATTGATTGATTGATTTTATTATTTGTTGAGCGCCAAATACAGTTCATGAACTGCGCCTCACAGTTATTTCAAATGTAAGTTTTTTTCTGAAACTTCGCTCTTAAAGTGAAGATGCGTGTTATACGCTGATAAATACCATATATACAAATAACACGCCTGAGCTCATCTCTTCACCACACACAGCCACAAATGCAAGATAATTCTTGTTGGGCCATGTATTAGTGCTTGGATGAACACACTTAGACCGAATTTTAATGGTTCAAAGAATGTCAGGCAAAATGGTCGGCCCTCGCACGTGTTCGCTTCATCAAATCTGTCCCTCTTTGAAAAAAGTTTGGACACCCCTGCTTTAAGTGAAAAGCCGTTTTACACTGGTCTTATAACTGTGATGGTTGTTTGCTCAGGATTGCAGATGGAGGGGTTACAAATACACACAAAATGTAACACAACTCCTTTGTTGAGTGACAAGGTGGCTTGATTAGCACAAGAAATGTGCCTCATTCTGTTGTGAACTTGCGTGATCACTCTCCCAGAATGTGTTTGCAAAGCAAACAATATACTCACGACTCTCAATCTTCCTATCTGTAGTCCTTGTGATTCATGCTATCTCAAGTCACTAATTTGCTTCACTGGTAATGACGTCAGCAGGCCAGAGTACACAATGCTGTCTGAGCATTATACTTTTGGCTCGGGTACAAATTTCAGCAGGGCGAGCTTTTGTTTGAGATTCTGTAAATGTTCCTTTTAGAACATGATTTTGTATAAAACTGACTTTGCTAGTGCTTGTAGCTTGAGTGGTCTGTGGGCACCAACATCATGCCTATCACAACCCCCTTTAGATTTTGCTGCTGCTTACACAATACACAAGCTAGGGTCCTTTATTACTACTTTGATTATTATTATTTGAAGCGAGCAGATGTGTGTGTGTGTTACATTTAGGTTCAGACTGAATTATAGTTTATGTTATAAAATGGCAGACTTGAACGTTTGCATCCATAGTACAAAATTATATAGCCACGCCTCACTTGTTTTTGATATCTCATTAACAATGCCGTTTATTTATGACATGCTGGGACTTTTCTGTTGGTTTTTATGAAGTGTTTGCTAAAGGGGGTATCTTTACAATAGAATGATCATACAAAGCTTCCTATAGTCTGCTTCTGCCACCTACTGGACATGATGTTTAGTGCATGCAAGTAGGGTGAAACATTTCTGTCCTATGCAATCAAATGTGCAGTATTCTAAGCAATACAATGGCTCCAGTTTTATGTGAAATATTTCAAATGATTAATTCTGAATTGAGATGTGAAAAGTGTCCCTAAAGAAGATGTGGGAGTTAGGCTAGCACTTGATTTCCCAGTTTTGGCTACAATGTGCACAGTAAACATCAGGAGTGTAAAGGCTGCTAAGTCCCTCTGGGAATAAATTGGAACGGTATGCTGACACTTTGAAGTGTCTTATGTAGAAGTTGGTAACAGTTAAACAAATGTGAAATCCCCACCGCTTTGCTTTACTCTATCACAAACATTGCAAAGGAAAAGTATGATTTCTGTACAACGTCCCTTAGGCTACATTCACACTGGAGCTGAGTGTCGGGTATTTTTACAGCCTTTTTTTAGCATTAATTTAGGCATATTTGAGTTTTTTTTTCAGGTGTTTTTACTTGAGGATTTCTTTCAAGGGAAGGCTAGCTACTAGGGAGAAAGCATGATACCGTTCCATGCATTTTTTACTTGTTTTTTGAGCAATCTCGTTCAAGTCTATTGGGGCCCAAATCTCTTGAATCTTAAAGCTTAAAAGAGGCTCACTTTTTTGAGCTACAAGCTTCAAGTGGCTTTACAGTCAGGCACAATGGAAACCAGGGGAATTTTTATTTTCAGCATTTTGGAGCTTTGAGGTTCAAGCTACAAAACGCTCAGATGTGAATGGGGATTTACAAACAACTATATAGTGTGAGGGAATACTTAGGCAATCCTTTCAGTTTATATCCAGTTAGGTAGGCACTCACACTACCCAGTTGTTGGTAAAAACTAAATGAGATTATACAATCAAATTAAAAAGTATGTGGCACATTAAGCATGGGTTCACACTGTTGAAGACAGACATCGCATGTGATTCGCACCACATTGTGGTGCAGATCACATGCGATGTCTGTGCAATGCAAATTCAGAAATACAGTTGTATGGCGGAACTCGCATTGGACTCGCACGGAAAGGGTGCAGGAAATGTTTTCCCCTGCATGGAATCGGATTGTATGGATGTTCACACCCACGTGATCTGATTCCTGTCCGAATTGACAGTTTGCACTGTGATCTGCGAACCGATCCGAGGGTATCGATAACTTTGTATTGACACCCGCAGCGGTTCGCAGAGGGCTGTGTGAACTGCCTACGAGGGAGATGCAATGTGGGAGCCAGCTCTGGAATCGCACTGGTCCCCGCATCGCAATAGTGTGAACTCAGGCTAAAAGATGTAGACCTAAATCCACACCTCTCAGTTGTCCCTCATTTGCAAGCACTGTCCCTATTTTGGAACCAATTGAATCTATACCGCTTTCCTCCTAACTTTTCACTTTTTTTGGTCTGATGTATAGACCTTTAAAAAATGTACTATTTAACCACTTGTCCACCGCCCACCGTCAAATGACGGCGGGCGGTGGACTCCAATATCCTGACTGCACTTCATATGACGTGCAGTCATTTGAATAGGGAATGCGCGCGATCGCGTGCGCGCATCCCTATACTGTCGGTAGCGGCGTGTCACGGAGACACCGCTCGTTACCGACAGGGGTGAATAGCGGCGCGGATGCGCTGTTAACCACGTGATCGGCCGTGATGAAGTCACCGCTGATCACGCATGGCAACACCCCCGAAGTGCACGGCGCGTGTGAGCGATTGCGCCGCGTGTGCCCGTCGGTGGCAGCATGTTCCCGGAAACACTGCTCGTCACCGACAATGGTACACAGCCATTGGTCAGGGCTGTGTACCACGTGATCAGCTCTGATCACTAAGTGTAAACAAAGAGCTGTAACTAACTGTTACCAGGTCTTCTCCCCTCACACATCGTTTCCAGTGTGAGGAGAGAAGAGCTAGAAGCAGTGAGTTACAGTTCTGTGTTACTGTAGTGTCTGCACAACCACCACATCTGTCCCTTTGCCCCCCCCCCCCCAATTGTCACCAGTCACCCAACAGTCACCCATAAAGTGCACCTGTCACATAAATAGACTGCCATCAGCGGTGCAACCGTCACCCACCAGTGACCGTACCCTGTCACCGTCACCCATCTGTGACCTGCCCTGTCACCCGTCACCCACCAGTGACCTGCCCTGTCACCCGGTTATGAAGAAAAAATACTAATTTGATAAATTTTATGACAGAAACAAAGAAAAATGCAATTTTTTCACAAAATCTACCGTCTTTTTTTATTTATAGCGCACAAAATAAAAAACCCACTAGTGATTAAATACCACCAAAAGAAAGCTCTATTTGTGTGAAAAAAAGGACGCAATTTTTATTTGGGTACAGTGTTGCATGACTGTATTGACTGCACTGTATTGAAGTGGTTAAAGTAGAACTATAGGTGTCACGGACCGTGAAATATTAAAGTGTTTCTACGTGAAATCCATATTCATGTATTGCAGAAGATGAGACATTGTGGATAGTACATATTGCAAGAGATACTGGAAGTGGCTTAATTTGTTGTGACTAGGTCACTAGGACAATGACACTTCAATGCTTGGCTCCGACTAGTGAAATAAGTGGAGCCGGGCTTGTGAGAGACATTTTATTGTCCAGTGTGTAGAGGTGTTAATTGTTGTTCTGATTGCTTCATTGTAGTAATTACCCCCTGGGGGCTTCTGTCTCAACACACATAGTTAGGCTATTCAAGCTTTGGGACCAATCTCTGCTGAGACATTTTGAAGTCCTAATTTGCATGGGAGAGGACCTGAGTGGAAACCACAAATGTACTTTACAATTGACCAATAGAAAAGCGGTTGTTGTGGGCGGGATGTTCCAAATTCTGTATAAAAGTGTGCTGTGTACTTTCAATAAAGAGTTCTGGTTGAACATTCATACAACTCGTTTGGTGTGTGTTCTTCATGGATCCAATCGGCACATAGCTGTAGGTTGGATCCCGGACTCTTGGATGACTGGACCATCAGATGTTGCAAGCTGCAATCTGATCGAATAGAAGCAGAGGAGGGTCGGGAGAGCAGGACCTGGGCGAAAAAGGGTCTCGTCACAATAGGCAAAACTTTTTTTCATTTTAGATAGAGTAAAACCATGTACACGCGATCGGATATCTGATGTAATCTAATCCGATGGATTTTTTCGTCGGATATCCAATGAAGCTGACTTTCATCAGTCTAGCCCACACACCATCGGTCAAAAATCCGACCGTGTCCAAACGCAGTGACGTAAAACACTACGACGTGCTGAGAAAAATTAAGTTCAATGCTTCTGAGCATGTGTCGACTTGATTCTGAGCATGTGTGGATTTTTGATCGATGGATTTCCACACAGACGATCGTTTTTTTCTATCGGATCTTCATCCATAGGAGAATTTTAAAACATGTTCTATTTTTTTTTCATCGATGGAAAACAAACCGATGGAGGCCGCACATCGGTCTGTTTTCTTCAGACAAACCAATCGTATGTACAGGGCTTTAGGGAGGGTTATAGCCCCTGTCAGATTTTTACTCGACATCTGTGTTCCATTGCAGAGATTTTCCTTCACTTTCTTTCCCAAAGCCTAACAGGAAGCGAGAGGAAATTCCTGCGAAATCTGTGAAATTTGGGATTTTCCTTTACTTTCACTTTCAACGATAATGGTAAATAGAAGAAACAGAGAGTGAAACGGGGGCACAGACAGCAATAAAAACTGACAAGTGTTTTGATCCATCTCCGCTCCAATCGTTCATGCCACCTCAAAATCATTAAACATTTTAAAAAGCGAATATAAATGAATAGTAGTGGTGAAAATGTGTAAGATTCATTTTATGCATATTAATTCTTTTTGGTTTACAAAGTATCGGATGTGGCATGGGTATGAACTGTTGCCTATATAGAGTGTCGTAAAAATTTGCCCCTGTTTCTCGTCTCAGAATCTTGGGAGGTATGATAAAATAGGGGAGTGATTTTTGTTTTTTCGATTCTGTGTCTCATTAGAGAGATTTCCTTTTATTTCCTGTCCTCTAAATAACAAACATGTTATACTTACCTCCACTGTGCAGTTCGTTTTGCACAGTGTGCCCCCGATCCATGTCTTCTGGGGTCCCTCGGTGTCTGTCTCTGGTCCTCCCCGCAATAAGTTACCACAGTCATACGAGAGCTCGCATGGTGGTCACTAATTGCGGGCGCGCTCCTGTGATACAGCGAGCGGCTATAGCCGCTCACTGTATCACTCGGCCCCGCCCCTTGGCGCGCCACGTCACTGGATGTGATTGACAGCAGCGCCAGCCAATGGCTGTGCTGCTCTCAATCCATCCGCTCTAGCCAATCAGCGGCCAGGCTGAGCGGCGAAGAGGATCTTGGGACCGCGTGCGACTTTCGAGGGGCAAGGAAGTATAACGGCGGCTGGGGGGGGGGGGGGGGGGCGACAGCAGCAGATGTTTTTTCACCTTAATGCATAGATTGCATTAAGGTGAAAAAACATTTTCCTTTACAACTCCTTTAAATGCAACAGAACAGGATATCACCGCTTAGACAGTTGCCACAGGAACAAGGAAGATGTGCCCTTTATTCCTGCCCTGCCGACAACTCAAAATTTAGATTTATCCTCATTCCCAGTGACATTAGCAGTCAGGCCAATTAAGGAGAGTTAATCTCTCTAAGGAGGACAAAGACAGCCATAAAAACCAGACAGAGGTTTTAACCCCTCATCACGCTAACCAAATCGAAAAAGAAAACTTTTGTCTTTAGTTATAGTTTAAGACAATTGCTTTAAAAGGTGCAAATGCTATTCATTAGAATTAGTGTTCAATACTGCAACTACATTCTGAGTATTCGTGAGCTGCATACTAGAAAATCGAACCACTTCCCGCAGTGAGATAATATTCTGCTTGTGCTTCCAATGCATTCTTTTGAGCTAATATCCCCTGGACTATAGTTAGTACGTGAAATTAGACTCTGGCTCTGATTCCAGTTAATTACTTCCATTGCAATTAGAAAGGAAAGGCAAGATCAGATTTTATCACACACATTTACTGTTGTGCTTTGCAGGATGTCATTCTTTGAAGAGGGCATGCAAACAGAAATAAATTGTTTTTACCCTTCTGGGAAGTAATCTCTCCACCTTTTTTCATCACATTCAAAGAACGGTTGCCCCTGCAAATGTAGCATGTATTCTAAATTCACACACTGGTTATTCTGCCCCAGAGACTTTCCCTGTAGTGGACCACACATGCCTGAATTGTTATTGTTCAGATTAATGACACATCTCTATCGGTATTTACAGCTAATTTGTCAGATTTTAATAAAATCCACCTTCCTGTCTAATTTGTGTAATAAATAGATTATTCATAGTTTTAAAGGTAGAACTTTGATAGAAACTAAAAAATAAAAAAGTGAAAATATGGGGCCAGATTCACAGAGCCCTTACTCCTGTCTAACTTGCGTTAGACTGGAGTACTTTCAAATTACGCACGTTTTTTCACTACTCTGAAACCTCAAACCATGAAAATACGGCTGCGGGCTTCAATCCGACTGGCTTACGTGTTCGTACGCCTTCGGATCTACGCTGCAATAAATTTGCGGCCGCTGGGTGGAGTTCCCGTCGTTTTCCGCGTCGGGGTATGCAAATGAGCTTTTGCCGACGATCCACGAAATTACGAACGTCAATCGCAATCTCTTACGGCATCTTTAGTCATCTTTTTGCTGCGTAAAACTATACCAGCTTTTTGCTGGTCTAATATTAGACAGCCCATGTTAAGTATGGCCGTCGTTCCCGCGTCGAATGTCAACGTCTTTTTTTATTTTTTACGTAACTCGTCCGGGAATAGGAATGTCCGTAAACGACGCTACTCAAACAACGAATGACGTAACGACGTTATTTCGCGCAATGCACGGCGGGAAATTTCTGAACGGAGCATGCGCAGTTCGATCGCCGCGGGGACGTGCCTAATTTAAATGCTTCACGCCCCCTAATCGCGTATTTCGATTACACGGCGAGAAATACACTACACCGCCGTACTGTAAGGGACAGAATCTACCAGAATTCGGCGTATAGCCTGGTAAAATACGGCAGCGTAGTGTATCTCTGATACTCTGCGCCAATGTAATCGTATCTGAATCTGGCCCATGATTTTTAAAGTAAGGAATTCTATACCCCTAAATCTGATATCTGGCTCCTGTGAAGGTAAGTGTTAAGCTGGGAATTCTGCATACCTCCATGGGTGCAACCAGAGATCTGTTGGTATAAAATGTTGATCCTGGCAGCTTAATTCCCGATCTCTACTGGTACTAAAAAACTGCTTTGAAATGTGCAAGTTTAAGTTACAGTATTTTTCGGACCATAAGGCACACCGGGTTATAAGGCGCACTATCATTGAGCGCCTGTTAACAGGTTTTTTTCCATACATAAGGCGCACCAGGTTATAAGGCGCACGCGGGTATAGAAAATTAATGAATGATGCACACACCTCTGTCACACGCAAGCGCCAGCTCCGAAATGCCGTCACATTCCAGTGACCTCACCGTGGCTCACGCTGCGCCCAATGTCTCGCTTTCAACAGTGTCACCATACCAGCTAGTTCCACTGCTATACGGACGGTTCGACATAGGAGCATTTTACAGTTTACATCTGGTGCGGAAGGACGTTACATTAGGGACTATTTCCATGATCTACATGCCGGATCTCTACTATTTACATGTAAGTGGATGCTGTAAACCTATCATGTATGTCTGTAATGCTCAATACAACCATACATAAGGCGCACTGTCGATTTTTGAGAAAATGAAAGGATTTTAAGTGCGCCTTATGGTCCGAAAAATACGGTAGCTGGCTCTAAGGCCGTGTACACATGGCAGAGAACCTCGACGGGCAGAACACATTGTTCCGCCCGTCGAGGTTCTCTGCCGGCCGTCGAAATCGGCGACCCGCCCGTCGGGAATGGCAACCAGCCATTCATCCAGGCGGGCCGTAGAGCAAATAGAGAGCGTGCTCTCTATTTCTGCTCGACGGGCTTCCCGACGGGAAGCTCGCCGAGAGCGTACACACGGCCGAGGTCCTCGCTGGAATGCAGCTTGCTAAGTGGGCATATTTAAAAAGTCATCGGGTTGAGAAATCACATAAGGCGGACAAGAAAGATGATGACATAACTCCTTCTAATCCCTTCTAATGCCCTGTACACACGATCAGAAATTCCCAGAAACCGTGGATTTTTTCTGACGGAATGTTGACTCAAACATGTGTTGCATACACACGGTCACACAAACCTTGTCATAAATTCGACTGTCAAAAACACGTGACGTACAAGACGTACGACAAGCCGAGATCAATGGTTTTTTGTGCGCCGGAATTGCATACAGACGAGCGGATTTTCCGATAGGAACTTTTTCAGTAGGAAAAATAGAGAACCTGCTCTCAATCTTTTGTTGGCGGAAACTCCAACAGCAAAAGTCGCAAGAGCATACACGCGGTCGGAATTTCTGACCAAAAGCTTACATTGGACTTTTCTTTTTGGAATTTCCGATCGTGTGTATGCGGCATAATAGGAATAAAAGTGACACGATTTTTTTTTTTAAAGAACAGTGTAAAAAAATTAAATAAAAGGTAAAATAAATAAGGAAAAAAAAATTGTCGCCATTCCATGAACAACTTTGAAGCGTGACATGTTTGGTATGAATTTACTCGGCGTAACATTATCTTTTACAATCTAAAAAAAATTGGGCTAACTTTACTGTTGTCTTATTTTTTTATTAAAAAAGGTTTATTTTTTTCCCAAAAAAGTGGGCTTGTAAGACCACTGCGCAAATACAGTGTGACAAAAACATTTTATTCTCTAGGGTGTTTGGAAAAAAAAGTATAATGTTTGGGGGTTCGAAGTAATTTTCTAGCAAAAAAAAAACATTTTTTAACATGTAAATTACAAATCTCAGAAAGAGGCTCGGTCCTTAAGTGGTTATATTAGGACACTTAACTATCCTGGAATCCAGCGATGTTGGCACCCCAGCTGATGTTTCCATTTGCTCTCGGGTGCTGTTGCCGCCATTGCCTGTAAGGGAAACCCTACTACACATGCGTAAAGTGCTTTCAGAATGGCCCGGAAGCGGGGGAGGGAAGAGAGGACCAAACTTCCAAGTGTTCTCGCTGCTGCCAGATCTCTAAGAAGTGAGGACGGGTACCTGTCAAAAACAGGTACCCACTCCACCCTCGCCATGAAAGGTGCCAACAGGTACTATTAGATTGTAAGCTCTTCTGAGCAGGGCCCTCTTAATTGTATTTTTATTGTATAATAACTGTATTGTCTTGGGCAACCAAATTGACAAGAGGTATAGAGGAGCTCAGCTATGAGGAAAGATTAGAAGAACTAAATTTATTCACTCTTGAGAAGAGGAGAATAAGGGGGGATATAATCAACATGTACAAATATATAAGAGGTCCATATAGTGAACCTGAGGACAACACTGAGGACAAGGGGGCACTCTTTACGTCTAGAGGAAAAGAGATTTCACCCCCAAATACGGAAAGGTTTCTTCACAGTAAGAGCTGTGAAAATGTGGAATCTGGCCAGCTCAGTAGATTGCTTTAAGAAATGCCTGGATTCTTTCCTAAATGTACATAATATAACTGAGTACTAAGATGTGTAGGTAAGTTGATCCAGGGTAAATATGACTGCTTCTCGGGGGATCAGGAAGGAATTTTTTTCCCCTGCTGTGCCAAATTGTATCATGCTCTGCTGGTTTTTTTTTGCCTTCCTCTGGATCAACTGTGGGTATGGAGTTGGGTGTATGGGATGTACTGTGTTTTTTTATTTTGTTTGTTTATTTTTTTATGGTTGAACTGGATAGACTTTTTTCAACTTGACTAACTATGTAACTATGTAACTATGTCTCCCTTTTATATTGTAAAGCGCCTTGTAAACTGTTGGTGCTATATAAACCCTATATAATAATAATAAATGTGGCACTGGAAGGGGGGGTGGGCAGATAAGTGGAACTTCCACTTTTGGGTGGAACTCCGCTTTAAAGAATGTGCACTTTTACGTTTATACTGAAATTCTTTTTTTAGAAAAATTGAGTAAATTGTTTAACCACTTAAGGACTGCCGCACGCCTATGTACGTCCACAACATGGCTCGTACAGGCACAAGGGCGTAAATTTACGTCCTCGTCTTTGTGCGGTTCGGGGGTCCGATCGGGACCCCCTCCGCGGCGGTCCCCCTGGCTCTGGGAGCGATCGCCAACGAGCGGACGGATGTCCGTTTTTTTCGCCCCCCCCCCCGCGCTCCCCCTTCATGTCTCTTCCTCCTCCTGTGTTTACACAGGAGGAGGAAATTATGTCATCTCTCATCGCAGCAGTGTTTCCCACCGCTGCTGATGAGAGAAGACATCCACAGTAAGTGTGCACCAACACAACAATGACACACACACACATAGGCACATTAACCCCTTGTGATCACCCCCCCCCCCACCCCCCTGTCACAGTGTCACTGAATGCAGTGATCTAATCACTGCATTTAGTGTCAGTGTGACAGGCAGTGTGAAAGTTAGTTAGTGTTAGGTTCAGGATAGCCCCCGTACCCCCCCTAATAAAGTTTTAACCCCTTGATCACTGCCCTAGTTAACCCTTTCACTCCCTATTGCCAGCGTCACTAAGCGATCATTTTTCTGATCGCTGTATTAGTGTCGCTGTTCCCGCTAGGTAGCTATTTTTTTTTATTACGATTTTTTTTTTACTAAAGACATGTGGCTGAATTAATTTTGGCCTAAATGTTTTACTAAAATTTAGTTTATTTGATTTTTTTTATAACAAAAAGTAAAAAATAGTGATTTTTTTCAAAATTGTTGCTCTATTTCAGTTTATAGCGCAAAAAATAAAAATCGCAGAGGCGATCAAATACCACCAAAAGAAAGCTCTATTTGTGGGAAGAAAAGGACGCAAATTTTGTTTGGGAGCCACGTTGCACGACCGTGCAATTGTCTGTTAAAGCGACGCAGTGCCGAATTGTAAAAACACCTTGGGTCATTTAGCAGCATATGTGTCCGGGTCTTAAGTGGTTAATAAAGTGATTCTACCAACAGACAAAGATCTCATCAAAAATCTGTTTTGGTACTAGAGTTTTTGGCCTTTTTCTTTCATACTATCAACTGTTTTTTGTGTGCCCATTTTCCATCATTTGAAATATACAAGTTGGCGCACAAAATAGGTACGTATTCAGTTACGGTACAGAAAAGCCTACTTTTAGTTATTGGGCACTGTGTGTTATGTATACTGTACATACAATTATCTTGGTAGGCAGAATATGTTGATGGCTGCTGTTTTATAATATTCTTCTCTATGACCAAGGTATCACCCACAAAACTGGCAAGCAGTGTCTATGGGGAACCATAGTTATTGCTGTAGAATGACACAGGTCTCTGTAGTAGTAATTTATTTAATAATGAGGTTGGCAAGCCTGGGGGCTATAAAATAATTGTGATAAGGGGCCCAACAAATATTGTCCCTGTTGCGTTTGGATCATTTTCTTTTCTTCACTTCATCTGACATCTGATGCCCTGCTATACGGAACATGGACTAAAAGAAGTCATATATGTACTCTTGGGCTTTCTCCTACAGACAAATGTAGAATTGATTTTCAAGTTTTTCTGTATTTGTTTTTGTATTGTGTTGTTTCAGTAAGTACCTCATTATAATTCTATACATTAGATCAGCCTGGAAGAATTCTAACCTGCAAATAAGACTCTGTTTTCTACTTTACTTGATACTCACATTCCTGAGTTAGAATCTAAAGATAAGGCAGGGGATTATTTGGTGTGTAAGAACAGCGCTATAGCTTCTTGCAGCTTCAGGGCTTCATCCTTGACATATAAGCCCCACGACGCAAGACAGTGAAATTTCATAATCTACATTTCCCTAAGTAAAGTTAAAATGCTAACCTTTTCTTTGTTACTGCATGCCTTCATCTGGGATGTTAGTACCTTCTGCCAGCCAAACTTGCGAATGTCTTGGTAAGATTGCTGTTTAATTAAACAAAGGCACCCCCTCCGCATTGACAATTGAAAATCTAAATTTGTTTTACATCTGTATTCATGTCTTTAGGCTTAATGTAGTAACACTGGAGAAAATGTTCTGCGTTTCTGTCTTACACCAATTTACACCACATGCTTGCCTAATGCCGCGTACACACGATCACTTTTTGTGATGAAAAAAAAAGATGTTTTATGTGACGAAACAAAACAACGTTTTTCAAACGTAATTTTCCAAAACGACGTTGCATACACACCATCGTTTTTCCAAAATGCTCTAGCAAAGCGTGGTGACGTACACCATGTTCGACGGCACTCTGTTCCATTGAAGCTCCGTCTCATAACTTGCTTCTGAGCATGCGCGGGTTTAAAAACATCGTTTTCAACATCGTTTTGCCCACACACCATCACTTTTTATGACACAAAAAGTGATCGTGTGTACGCGGCATTAGTCTTTGCTAATAAGGTTTATGAGTATTGCGAAATAGGCCAGTATTATTACTTAAAAATAAATTAAAAGCCCCTATAAAACAAATGTTACATGAAAAAATTGTCAGTGTGCAAATTAGTCAATTTATCTGCATGGATGATCATCAGTCGATTCCTGTGCTCACTGCATGATTAGTAGGGTGTAGGTCCTTGGGCCTGCCCTGAAAGTCTTGGGAGGGGGTGCATTTGGTCATCTGGCTTAGTTTAGACTCTCTCATGGGGTCTCTCTTTGGGGAGCCTCATCTAGTACTTGGGATTGGTCTGTTTATGAAAAAACTCCCAGAGAACAGGGTCCGCCTGGTTTTGGCTAGGTGGGCCAGTGAGTATCCCAGTCCCTGTCAGGAGCCTTGTGCCCCGAGGAATCAGGAATCAGGGTAAGGGTTCTTCTTCAGAGGATGTCCATGTGTACACCTTGTGCCCTTATTTGTGTTCTTACGTTTTGGGTGAGCACTTATTTTTTGCCACCGGATCTTAGTCTGAGTGTGTTTTACCACGGCGTTGAAAAAAAAAAATTGGGACTGCTGGGACTTCTTATTTGCTATTTGCTGCTGTGTGGACACTGGGACTGCTTGACTTGTAGTTCCACATTAGCTGCTTACACAAGGACTGCTAGGACTTGTAGTTAAAGTGGGGAAAATTATTATTTGATCCCCTGCAGATTTTGTAAGTTTGACCACTTACAAAGAAATGAAGGGTCTATCATTTTTATCATAGGTGTATTTTAAATGATAGAGACCGAATATCAACCAAAAATCCAGAAAAAAACGAATTAAGTTGCATTTTAGTGAGTAAAATAAGTATGTGAACCCCAAGCACAACATGACTTGGTACTTGGTGGAGAACCCCTTGTTCTCAAGCAGCCCAGAGGTAAGATGTTTCTTGTAGTTAGTGACCAGGTTTGCACTCTTCTTTACAGATCTTCATTAAATCCTTAAGGTTTCTTGGCTGTCTCTTGGCAACTCGAAGTTTCAGCTGCCACCAAAATTTTTGTATAGGATTTTGTATAGGATTAAAGGATCACTAAAGGAATTTTTTTTTTTAGCTAAATAGCTTCCTTTACCTTACTGCAGTACTGGTTTCATGTCCTTATTGTTCGTTTTGAAGTTGCTGTAATCCTGCTCTGTTCTCCACACTTCCTGCTTGTCTGTTTCCTTATAACCACAGTGCTGGGAGCTTTCTCACGGTGGTCTAAGCTGTCATTACTGTGTGTCTAAAACTTCCCAGAACCAATCAGATTCATTTTAAAAACAAAACACTGCCCTGGATTTGTTTGTTTTTGTTCTGTGTGTCTATTTCTGCTTTGCAGAAACACGAAGCCAGTTCAAAAGTGAAACTAACCTGCAGGCACATTATATGATTGATTTTTATCTATTTTTAATCATTTTGAAAAGGAATCAGTTAACTTGTATGTTTTATGTCTCTATACCCTGTAAACAGTCATTTCAGCAAAAACATGTTTTTGCTTTAGTGACCCTTTAAGGTCTGGAGACTGACTAGGCCACTCCATAATCCTAATGTGCTTCTTCTTAAGCCACTCTTTTTTTGTCTTGGTGATATGTTTTGGGTCATTGTCATGCTTGAAGGCCATTTGTATCCTTGTGTAAGGACACCAGCACGCAGCTAATATGGAACTACAAGTCAAGCAGTCCCAGTGTCCACACAGCAGCAAATAGCAAATAAGAAGTCCCAGCAGTCTCAATTTTTTTTTCAAAGGCCATGGTGAAACACACTCAGACTAAGATCCGGTGGCAAAAAATAAGTGCTCACCTGTATGTATTGACTGCATGTTGCTATTTGAACATTGGGGTCCCTAGGAGTTGGGGGCAAACCTGACAAAAGTATACATGTTTCTGGAGTTGGTGGCACCCCTACATGCTTATTTTGTGAACTAATAAAACCTTCACAAGTGCTTTTTATCTATGTCTTTCTACTCTGGTCTTTTCTGCCCTTTTTTGTAAAAAGCAGCCCTCACAATTTACACTCGCCTGCTCGCATTTTGCAAATACATTTTGAGGGCTGGCGAGTGTGGGCTGCCTGGGAGCAGGGGGGGCGAGCAAGGAGAGGAGAGTTGCCGCTGCTGTTCCTGCCGCCGCCATCTGGTTGTTCAGAGCGTTGGGAACATAACAGCTTTCAATTCAATAGCTGTGTTCCCCGCCGTGCGCCGTCATATACAGCCCCTTCCTCTTGTCCAGGCACTTTGATAGACAGACTGGAGTGGACAGGTGATCTGTCTATCAAAGTTTCCCAGACAAGGGGGGAGGGGCTGTATATGGAACACAGCTATTGAATTGAAAGCTGTTATGTTCCCCACGCTTTGAACAACTAGGCGGTGGTGGCGGCTCCGCCGGCTCCTCTCCTCTCTCTTACCCAGCACAGGTAGGCTGCAATGGGGACACTGGCTCCACTGGGGACATTTTGCCGCATTGGGGACCCGTGGCTGCATTGGGGACCTGTGGCTGAATTGGGGACCCGTGGCTGCATTGGGCACATGTGGCTGCATTGGGGACACGTGGCTTCACTGGGGACACGTGGCTGCACTGGGGACACGTGGCTGCACTGGGGACACGTGGCTGCACTGGGGACTCGCCTGCTCGCATTTTGCAAATACATTTTGAGGGCTGGCGAGTGTGGGCTGCCTGGGAGCAGGGGGGGCGAGCAAGGAGAGGAGAGTTGCCGCTGCTGTTCCTGCCGCCGCCATCTGGTTGTTCAGAGCGTTGGGAACATAACAGCTTTCAATTCAATAGCTGTGTTCCCCGCCGTGCGCCGTCATATACAGCCCCTTCCTCTTGTCCGGGCACTTTGATAGACAGACTGGAGTGGACAGGTGATCTGTCTATCAAAGTTTCCCAGACAAGGGGGGAGGGGCTGTATATGGAACACAGCTATTGAATTGAAAGCTGTTATGTTCCCCACGCTTTGAACAACTAGGCGGTGGTGGCGGCTCCGCCGGCTCCTCTCCTCTCTCTTACCCAGCACAGGTAGGCTGCAATGGGGACACTGGCTCCACTGGGGACATTTTGCCGCATTGGGGACCCGTGGCTGCATTGGGGACCCGTGGCTGAATTGGGGACCCGTGGCTGCATTGGGCACATGTGGCTGCATTGGGGACACGTGGCTTCACTGGGGACACGTGGCTGCACTGGGGACACGTGGCTGCACTGGGGACACGTGGCTGCACTGGGGACACGTGCTGCCTTGGTAGACATGGGCAGGCTGCATTTTTGGGCACGGATAAAGTTGTTGTTTATATTTATTTTTATAACTTAATTCTGCATAAAACATTTAAGTGTAATTTCATGAGATAATTTATGATGGGGCGTGTCTAGGGGCGGGATTAGGGGGTGGGCCATGGTAGGGGTTGGGCGGGGCAACTGGGGGCGAGTACGCCTTGAGGCCTGGCTAGTAGCTCAGGACTTGAAATTTTGAGCCCTGAAATACACACTAGAAGGGAATGCAAATTGAATTTGAAACATTTACAGTATAGTGTTACTAATTCCACAACTAGGGATGAGCTCCGCATTCGATTCGACCGTTCGTCGAAATTCGAACGTTATGGGCTGCCAAATTCGAGTGGCACGTCATGGCCCATAATTCACTGCGGCATTGTGCGCATGCTTGGCCAATCACAGCGTGCAAAAAACGGAGAGCCATAATTGGCCAAAGCCAGGGTGGCTTTGCCCAATTATGGCTCAGGGGGTTTAGTACATGCCCCACACTATACAAGGCCGCCTGCAAGGCGGCTTTGTGTAGTGTGTTGCGGCAGTTAACAGAAACAGAGAGACAGAGAGAGACAGAGAGAGTGTCATTTTTTGCAGGTAGATAGAGCAGGCAGGCAGGCTAGTCAGTTAATGTTACAGTGTGTAGAGGATATATATACATCCCAGGTGTTGTACATATATTTATACACTGTATAGCTTAGCTAGATCAGTTCTTCCTAATTTATTGGTAGCCAGGTGATTTTTTTTTAATTTAAGCATCATTAAAATCACTGCTTCTGATGCAGGAGCAGTGATTTTAATGATGCTTAAATAAAAAAATAAAATAAAAAAAATTCCTTTAAATATTGTACCTGCTGGGTGTCTATAGTTTGCCTGTGAAAACGTCTTTGAGAACCCAGGTCTTGCCCGAAGGAACATGTATCAAGAGAAAGTTTTAAAAATTGTCGTTTTTTTCAGGAGTCCTGCTCTTGAAAAAACAACCATTTTTTTAATCTTTTTTCCATTGATACATGTTCCCTGGGGCAAGACCCGGGTTCTCAAAGACATGCATATTAGGCTTTAAAATTAGCACTTTTGAATTCGAACGTTTGAGTCCCATAGACGTCAATGGGGTTCTAAATGTTTACGCAAACGTTCGCTCCGTTCGAAGGTTCTGGTGCAAACCGAACAGGGGGGGGGGGGGGGGGGGTGTTCGGCTCATCCCTACCCACAACAGTAAAATAAGTCTGTAAATGCAAGCTTGCTATGCTCAGTCACTGTGTAACATACGTTTTTTTTTTCCATAGGAACTTTTTTCATCTGAAAACCTTTTGTTGGCAGAAATTCCGACAGCAAAAGTTCGATGGACCATACACGGTCGGAATTTTCTGACCAAAAGCTTACATCGGAAATTTGCGATCGTGTGTACAGGGCATTACTCTATATCCAAAACTAAGAAAAAACATTTTGTTTGGGCATACATTTTAAAGGGGTAGTTCCCCCAAAAAACTTTTTTTTAACATTGATTGAGGCTCGTTATGTCAAGGGGAATCGGGTGTTTTTTTTTTAGAAATGAAGCCGTACTTACCGTTTTAGAGATGCATCGTCTCCGACGCTTCCGGGTATGGTCTCCGGGTCTAGGCGTTCCTATTTGATTGACAGGCTTCCGAGGTCGGATACATCGCGTCACTATTTTCCGAAAGTAGCCGAACGACGGTGCGCAGGCGCAGTATAGAGCCGCACCGTCGCTCGGCTTCTTTCGGCTACTCGTGACGCGATGTATGCGACCTTCGGAAGCCTGTCAATCAAATAGGCACGCCCAGACCAGACGATCATACCCGGAAGCGACGGAGACGATGCATCTGTAAAACGGTAAGTACTGCTTCGTTTCTAATAAAAAAACACCCGATTCCCCTTGACATAACGAGCCTCAATCAATGTTAAAAAAAGGTTTTTGGGGGAATTACCCCTTTAAGTAAATTTGCACTATTGTGCCAATTGACTTAAACATGTTTTAGGAGGGAGGAAGGAGAAAAAAAACAAAAACAATCATCCAAAACTAAGAAAAAACATTTTGATTGGACATAAATTTTAAGTTACACTATTGTCCCAATTGACTGCTAAGTGCCACACAGAAAGATTTAATGGGGGCCCAATTAAAATGTGGCTATAGACTCCCATGAATTGGAGTTACAGTATGTAGTTATAATGGACGCCTTATTATTTCTCCCAGTACAGAATTCATTTGTACAATTTATGGTAAACCACAGCCCTCTAGAAAATATCATGTAATGAATATGGATTCATGATTGTTCTGAAAATGTCACTTGCATATCAATACTTTTACATAATTTGGCATCACTTTGGCTGAAGACACTTGAATGCAAATTTGTAATACAGGCACTGGTGTGGGAAATGGATCTAGAAATACTGATCATTCTCAAACACACAGAAAATATTACCCCAAAAAATTGGGAGGCCTGCCTTTACATGCACAGGAACTTTAGAAGCATCCCAGTCTTAGTCAGTAGGCTTTAATATTGAGTTGGCCCACCCTTTGCAGCTATAACAGCTTCAAATCTATTGGGAAGGCTGTCCACAAGGTTTATGTTTGTGTCTATGGGAATGTTTGAACATTCTTCCAGAAGCGCGTTTGTGAGGTCAGGCACTGATGTTGGTCGAGAAGTCCTGGCTCGCAATCTCTGCTCTAATTCATCCCAAAGGTGTTTTATTGGGTTGAGGTCAGGACTCTGTGCAAGCCAGTCAAGTTCCTTTACCTCAAACTCGCTGATCCATGTCTTTATTGACCTTGCTTTGTGCACTGGTGCGCAGTCATGTTAGAACAGGAGGGGGCCATCTCCAAGCTGTTGCCACAAAGTTGGGAGCCTGAAATTGTCCAAAATGTCTTGGTATTCGGAAGCCTTAAGAGTTCCCTTCACTGGAACTAAGGGGCCAAGTCCAACCCCTGAAAAACAACCCCAAACCATAATACCCTCTCTACCAAATAATTTGGACCAGTGCACAAAGCAAGGTCCATAAAGACATTGATGAGTGAGTTTGACATGGAGGACCTTGACAGGCCTGCACAGAGCCCTGACCTCAACCCGATAGAACACCTTTGGGATAAATTAGAGCGGAGACTGCAAGCCAGGCCTCCTTGTCCACATAAGTGCCTGACCTCACAAATGTGCTTCTGGAAGAACGGTCAAACACTCCCATAGAAACACTCCTTAGCCTTGTGGACAGCTTTCCCAGAAGAATTGACGCTGTTATAGCTGCAAAGGATGGGCCAACTCAATATTGAACCCTACAGTCTAATGACCCATACACATGATACAAAAATTTGACGAAAAATACCGCGTACGACGTGATCGTGCGATAATTGGATCGTTAGTACAGAGCTTTCGAGAGCCGATCACGACAGTTTATCTGATATTATTCGATTGGACAAGCACGAAAAATGTTCTCGTACGATACCAGATTGTACGATTTTCGTTTAGTCAGTACAGTTGTTGTCCGAAAATACAATACAAATATGCTACAACACATGACATCACTTCCAATTTATTTTTTCTGTCCTACAAGAATATGTCACTTTAGTAACCTGTTCAATTTCAACTTGCGACTAGTAAGCGAAAAAAGTCGGACGATCTGTCGTCCGATTTTTGGATCCTATTTATGGGGGCATAAGACTGGAATGCCGTTAAAGTTCATGTGAGTGTAAAGGCAGGCGTCCCACTACTTTTGGTATTGTAGTGTATGTGCAGTTACCTGTTTTTCCTCATTGAAATATTCAGGTAATTGCAATGACACACAGAAGACAATAATTTTCTGTGTGCCATGTTTAGAGCAGAACACAATGTTGCTTAATGGATATGTGCATAATATCAAACAGCTTTGGATGGCCCCACATATCCCCATGCATTAAGTGCAGCACATCGCACTGTTGTGCAGTGACACGAATGAAGTGTCCTTTTGTACACTTCACATAAAGTTAAAACAAAAAGAATCGGGGAAGCTGTGTTATGTGATAAAATGCACATTACACTGCCCCCTGCTGCATAGCTCTGCAGCCCAAAACATTGGGCGTTAAATGTAATGATGTTGACTAATGATAGATGGGTACATGTAGGTGGCAGTGCTGTTCTGACTTATAGGAGCTTCTGCAAACAGTGGCCTCAAACATTCTCCTGCTCATCTGAAAGGGCTGTCAAAAGGGAAAAAACTGGTAGTGATATCAAATAGAAAATCCTACAGATAACAGCTAGTAAATATATTTCACAGCATAATTTGGCATCAGAAATATAAATATATTATATTGATCACAGGTCATCTTTCTGTAGAGGTCATGCAAGATCAGCTAAAAACAAAACAAATTGCAATATTATTATACAACCTCAAATGGATCATTCATCTTATTGGTTTATATACAGTATTCACAGATATTGTGGATTTTTAATAATTAATGTATTTAGAAAAGAGAGGAAAGGGGAGCCCAAAAATCGTTTACTGTCACTTTATGACACAGTAAACAAAAAGGATATACAACAAATTACATTTTAATAGAAAAAAGACACACACATAATGTACAGAAGGATCTTTGGGCATTTTTGGGCTCCTCTTTCCTCTCTTTTCAACATATTATATATGGATGTGGCAATGTGAGTGCTATTTTGTTCTTTATTCCAATGAATGTATTTAATCTAGTACGTTAAATAATACATTTGCAATTTCTAGCTTTAAAATGTTAGAAAATCTCAAAAGCAGTACATTATTCTCTGATCATTCCAGTTAGGAAAGTTAGGCAAATTGTAGATACATATACCTTTGTATATTGTAGATACATATATACAGTGCCTTGAAAAAGTATTCACACATTTTCCACATTTTGTCATGTTACAACCCAAAACGTAAAGGTATTTTATTGGTATTTTATGGAATATACCAACACAAAGTTACACATAATTGTGAAGTGGAAGGAAAATGATAAATGGTTTGCAAAATGTTTTACAAATACATATCTGAAAAGTGTGACGTGCATTTGTATTCAGCCCCCTTTACTCTGATATCCCTAACTAAAATCTAGTGGAACTAATTGCCTTCAGAAGTCACCTAATCAGAAAATAGAGTCTGTCTGTGTGTAATTCAATCTAAGTATAAATACAGCTGTTCTGTGAAGCCCTGAGAGGTTTATTAGAGAACCTTAGTGAACAAACAGCATCATGAGGGCCAAGGAACACCAGGTCAGGGATAAAGTTATGGAGAATTTAGAAGCAGGACTAGGTTATAGAAAATATCCCAAGCTTTGAACATCTTACAGAACAATGTTCAATCCATCATCTGAAAATGGAAAGAGTATAGCACAACTGCAAACCTACCAAGACATGGCCGTCCACCTAAACTGACAGGCCGGGCATGGAGAGCATTAATCAGAGAAGCAGCCAAGAAGGCCATGGTAACTCTAGAGGAGCTGCAGAGATCCACAGCTCAGGTGGGAGAATCTGTCCACAGGACAACTATTAGTCATGCACAACACAAATCTGACCATTATGGAAAAGTGTCGAAGAAAGCCATTGTTGAAAGAAAGCCATAAGAAGTTCCATTTGTAGTTTGTAAAAAGCCATGTAGAGGACACAGCAAACATGTGAAAAAAGGTACTTTTGTCAGTAGAGACCAAAATTATATGTAGCGCTACCCCCAAAGGAGCTGCTGGTTTGTTTTGGTATCTGTACTCTGGCTATCAACCCCTTAAACTGGCTCGAACCCTCCCTTGGCACAACTGGTATTGGTAAGAATTGTGAATCCCACTGACTGTTATGCCGTGTACACACTGTCGTTTTTTGCGATGAAAAAAAACTTAGTTTTTTAAAACGTCATTTAAATTGATCGTGTGTGGGCAAAACGTCGTTTTTTGTCTTAAAAAAACGACCAAAAAAGTTTCACAAAAAGTCACTGTGTGTAGCAAAAACGCAGTTTAAAACGACGTTTTTCAACCCGCGCATGCCCAGAAGCTAGTTATGAAGCGAGCTTCAATGGAAAAGAGTGGTGAACGTAACCTCGCTTTTTGTGAAAAAACGATGGTGTGTATGCAACATCGTCTTTGAAAAGTGACGTTTCAAAAACGTTGTTTTTTACCTCACAGAAAACGTCGTTTTTTTTCATCACAAAAAATGATCGTGTGTACGCGGCATTAGGGAAACACAATTCTATTGCACCACAGTAAAATTTGTAGATAAACTGTTACCTTGTGTTTTACTGGTCCCACAGGATAATAGATAGACAGCACACAAGTTTGAACTTAACCAAGGAAACTTTACTTGGTAACAGATTAAAGTAAAAGAACAAAGTAAAAAACAGTTAATGGACTGCTTACAGGGCCCTGTAAGAGTCAATAGTAATAATAAATAAATAAATACAGGTTTGATTGTAGTACTTAAGACAGACCTGTGTAAGCGCACAGCAAAGGGATTCCTTCAGCAAGATATGTCTAGTACTGAAGCATCTCTTTACCAGGCATCACCCAGCTCTCACTAACAGCAACACAGTACAACTTAACCACTTGAGGCCTGCGCTACCGTCGGATGACGGCAACAGCGCGGGCCTGAATAGCCAACATGCCGTCATGTCTTTCTGGCGTTCACAGCGCGCGCTGTAGAGTGCGCTGCGGGGAAGCCCTGTGTTGTCCGTGTCCCTTGGACACGGCCAATCACAGATCGCGGCAAACGGCCAATCAGAGCGGCCGTTTGCGATGCGATCTGTGGGCCAATGAGAGATGATCTCTCATAGATCATCTCTCATTGCCGGCTCACACAGAGACAATGTCCTGTCTCTGGAGGGGAGGAGCCCGATCTGTGTTCCTTCTTACATAGGGACACAGATCAGTCACCCCCCCCAGTCACCCCCCCCTCCCCCCACAGTTATAACACACCTAGCATACACATTTAACCCCTTCCTCACCCCCTAGTGTTAACCCCTTCAATGCCAGTCACATTTATACTGTAATTAGTGCATATTTATAGCACTGATCGCAGTATAAATGTGAATGGCGCCAAAAATGTGTCAAAAGTGTCCGATGTGTCCGCCATAACGTCGCAGTACCAATAAAAATCGCAGATCGCCGCCATTTCTAGTAAAAAAAAATAATAAAAAATAATAATTCTCTACCCTATTTTGTAAGCGCTATAACTTTTGCGCAAACCAGTCGCTTATTGCGATTTTTTTTTTTTTTTTACCAAAAATATGTAGAAGAATACGTATCGCCCTAAACTGAGAAAAAAAAATGTGTTTTTATTTTTAATTAGGATATTTATTATAGCAACAAGTAAAAAATATTGTATTTTTCTTCAAAATTGTTGCTCTTTTTTGTTTATAGCGCAAAAAATAAAAATCGCACAGGCGATCAAATACCACCAAAAGAAAGCTCTACTTGTGGGGAAAAAAGGACGTAAATTTTGTTTGGGAGCCACGTCGCACGACCGCGCAATTGTCAGTTAAAGCAACGCAGTGCCGGAAGCTGAAATTTTACCTGGGCAGGAGGGGGGTGTAAGTGCCCAGTATGCAAGTGGTTAAACTGACTCTTCCTAAACAAGCAGCCTTCAAAATATGTGCCTCACTAGCTAGGAAGGTTTGGTTGATCAGACCAAACCTCAATACGATCGTTCTCAACAGTTCTTGTGTATTTAAGCCGGCATGCGCTGGTGCACATTAAGTAATTTGTAATCCAAATATTGTTGGGCAGGTGCCCTTCTCACCCAACCAGGCCTGGCCTTTCTGGATTGCTCCATTAGCGAAAAACTACGACACTCGGTCCCTTCCGTCACCGACAGTTCCCGGTCTTCCACGCAGCCGTCACTGGTGATCGAACATGTCACCAGCTGCTCTTTGACACGGTCCGGTCACTCCATCAGGAATCCCCCTCACAGGATGGGGCGATACGCATAGGCGAGTATAGGCCCAGGCTTCTCAGACCTATACTCCAGGAGACAAGCCTCAACACAGGCCCCCTTCTTGCTTGGAGAGGCAGTCCAGAGAGAGCGAGCCAAGGACGTCCTTCTCCTTAAATTCCTTCCCCCAGCAGGCCGTGAGGTGCGTAAAGTATTTTGGGATCGCACAGTTGTATTCTGGGCATTGTACTCTGTCAACTGACCAGGGCAATGGAGTTTTTCCTCCCTGCACTTCAATTCCCTACATTCATTGCTGTACCATGGTAAAACAAACAAGAGGTGGCGATGACAACATTTGGCCACCGGAGGGAGCTGAGTGCCTTCTTCATCTGCAAACGGCAGTCTTTATCCATATCAAAGTGGCACCCCGCTATATATACTTTCTGGCCCAAAAGCAAAACATTATGTGTTTGGCGAAAATCTAACACTGCACATCACCCTGAATATACAACCCCACTGTGAAACATGGTGGTGGCAGAATCATGTTGAAGAGATTTTTTCCTTCTACAGGGACAGGGAAGCTGGTCAGAGTTGATGGAAAGATGTATGGAGCCAAATACAGGGCAATCTTAGAAGAAAACCTGTTAGAGTCTGCAAAAGACTTACTTGACACTGGGGCAGAGGTTCTTCTTCCAGCAATACAACAACCATAAGCATACAGCCAGAGCTACAATCGAATTTTTATGTGTTGGAATGGTGCAGTCAAGGTCTAGACCTAAATCCAATTGAGAATCTGTGGCATGACTGCTTGAAGGAATCAAGGTGACTTCACATAGAGACAAGATGAGGTACTCTTACCGTTTGGTGTGGACTCATCTGTTTATACAACAGTAAGTTTGACGTGCTTATGGTCAAAACGGACCTAGATCAGTGCGTCAGGGTCTCCCAGGTTGGCTGTATGATCTCAATGTTTCCTGTAGAATGGATCCCAGAGACTGGAGCAATGAACCACTGGACCTTCTGCTACAGGATGAGTATGGACAAATTAGTATATACTCCAAAGGTAAAACAAACAAAAGAGTTCTCCAAATGGTGCAGGTCATAAAAACCATAACAGGTTTATTAGATAAAAAGCAGTCATACAAACATGACAAAAATAATAAAAGTGATCACATAGATAACTGAATAAAAGCACTATGGGGTGCTTTGAATCAAAAAACCCTTGGGTATGGGAAGCTACAGTTCATTGAGGGAACCATGAATGCCAACATGTACTGTGACATACTAAAGCAGAGCATGATCCCCTCCATTCGGAGCCTGGGCCACAGGGCAATATCCCAACATAACGATTCCAAATACACCTCTAAGATGACCACTGCCTTTCTAAAGAAGTTGAGGATAAAGGTGATGGGCTGGCCAAGCATGTCTCCAGACTGAAAGCCTATTGAGCATCTGTGGGGCATCCTCAAATGGAAGGTGGAGTAGCGCAAGGTCTCTAACATCCACCAGCTCTGTGATGTCATGATGGAGGAGTGGAAGAGGACTCCAGTGGCAACCTGTGAAGCTCTGGTGAACTCCATGTCCAAAAGGGTTAAGGCAGTGCTGGAAAATAATGGTGATCACACAAAATATTAAAACTTTGGGCCCAATTTGTACATTTTGACATTTAGGGGTGTACTCACTTTTGTTGCCAACAGTTTAGACAAGTTATTTTGAGGGAACAGCACATTTACACAGTGGCGTCACTAAGGTTGGTGTCACCCAGTGCGGTGAAACGTGGTGTCACCCCCCCAGCAGGACAGGCAGTAGGACATTACGTGCCTCTCACGCCCCCCCCCAGCCTGCCGCAGTGCTAATTGATAGTGTCACCCAGGGTATTCTTCTCAGGGAAAAGGTGCAGGAACTCAACCTCACACCACACCTTCCCCCAAAGTAGGGGGTGGGGGGTTGAGCGTGCCACAGCAACAGGGTGTAGGAGGGTTCTAAAGGGTCATTAAATACCATGAGGGTGCTACATACAGAGTGCAGAGTTCAGGTGGGTGCAGGGTACAGAGTGCAGATGGGTACAGAGTGCAGGTAGGTGTAGGGTGTAGGTGGGTACAGAGTGCAGGGTGCAGGTTGGTGCAGGGGGGTACAGACGGTAGGGTTCAGGTGAATACAGGGTGCAGAGTGCAGGTGGGTACAGAGTGCAGGGTGCAGGTAGCTGGT
>CM056051.1:201100291-201195291 GCA_029574335.1 Rana kukunoris
GCACGCCGCGGAGGGGGTCCCGATGGGACCCCCGAACCGCACTCAGGCGGGGACGTAAATTTACGCCCTTGTGCCTGTACGAGCCATGTTGTGGCCGTATATGTGCGTGCGGGGGTCTTTAAGTGGTTATTCTTCCAGAAGCACATATGTGACGTCACTGATATTGGCCTGGCTCACATTTCCGCTCTAAATTATCCCAAAGGTGTTCTATCGGGTTGAGGTTAGGATTCTATGCAGACTAGTCAAGTTCCTCCACCCCAAACATGCTCATTCCTGTCTTCATGGACCTTGCTTTGTGCATTGGTCCAAATCATTGGGTGGAGGGGGATTATGGTGTGGGTTTTTTTTTAGGGGTTGGGCTTGGCCCCCAAGTTCCAGTGAAGCGAACTCTTAAGGCATCAACATACCAAGACACTTTGGACAATTTTATGCTCCCAACTTTGTGGGAACAGTTTGGAGGTGGCCCTTTCATGTTCCAACATGACTACACACCAGTTCACAAAGCAAGGTCCATAAAGACATGGATGAGCGAGTTTGGGGTGGAGGAACTTGACTGGCCTGCACAGAGTCTTGACCTCAACCCGATAGAACACCTTTAGGATGAATTAGAGCGGAGACTGTGAGCCAGGCCTTCTCATCCAACCTCAGTGCTTGACCTCACAAATGCGCTTCTGGAAGAATGGTCAAACATAGACACACTTCTAAACCTGTATTTATACTGAGACTGAGATTAAATTACACACAGGTATATATTTACTAATTAGGTGACTTCTGAAGGCAATTGGTTCCACTAGATTTTAGTTAGGGGTATCAGAGAGTAAATGGGGCTGAATACAAATGCACTCCACACTTTTCAGATATTAATTTAAGAAAATATTAAAAACCATTTATCCTTTTCCTTCCACTTCACAATTATGTGCCACTTTGTGTTGGTCTATCACATAAAATCTCAATATAATACATCTAAGTTTTTTCTTGTGACATGACAAAATGTTGGCAATTTCAAGGGGTATGAATACTTTTTCAAGTCACTATGGGGCAGATTCACAGAGAAATGGATTATCGTAGCGTATCAGAAATACACTACGCCGCCGTTTTTTACCTTGCTCTACGTGGAATTCAGGTAGATTTTCTACGGTAAACGACGGCGGCGTAGTGTATTTCTCCCGTCGCAATCCATCTGCGCGAGTAGGGGGCGTGAAACATTTAAATTAGGCGCGTTCCCGCGGCGATCGATCTGCGCATGCTCCGTTCGCAAATTTCCCGCCGTGCATTGCGCGAAATCACGTCGTGACGTCATTCGTTGTTTATGTAGCGTACTTTACGGGCGATCCACGTCCCGACGAGTTACGTAAACAAAATAAAATTTTAAATTAATTCGAAGCGGGAACGACGGCCATACTTAACATGGGCTACGTAAAGTTAGAGCAGCAAAAAGCTGCTCTAACATTACGTATAAAAAAATAGACGAAAACGATTGCGACGCTCGCTCGTTTGTTCGTGAATCCCCGTAAAAACACATTTGCATATCCCGAGGCATTAAAACGACGCGAACTCCTCCCAGCGGCCGCAAATAGATGGCAGCGTAGATCCGAAGGCTTACGAAGACGTAAGCCTCTCGGATCGAAGCCCGAAGCCGCCGTATCATGGTTTGAGAATTCAAACTAGTGATACGCCGCGGGAAATTTGAAATTACTCCTGTCTAACCCCAGTTAGACAGGCGTAATTGTTTTGTGAATCTGCCCCTATGTGTGTAATATATATATATATATATATATATATATATATATATATATATATATATATACAGGGCTCAAAATTTCAAGCCCTGAGCTACTAGCCAGGCCTCAAGAGTTACTCGCCACCAGTTGCCCCACCTTCATACACTGCCCTGCGCCTAGTTGCACCTGTAAACACGCCCTCATGTATTATCTCATGGAATGACACTGTTAAGTGTTTTATGCAGAATCAAGTTACACAATTAATTAATACCAACAACAACTTTAACAAAATAGGACAGGGCACTGGGGGCAGACCAGAGGGACAGGGCACTGGGGGCAGACCAGAGGGACAGGGCACTGGGGGCAGACCAGAGGGACAGGGCAAGGAGAGCACCTGTGTACTGCTCTGCCTGTGCGTGGCTCACCAGACTACTTTTCCCCAGCATGCACCTTTCCTCTTTGGCCGCAATCTCATCGGGACTTTAAGTGTAGGCACAGATTGGAGGGAGATTGGTCATGCAGCCCTGTCATCACTCGCCCCCAGCTTAAATCCACTCGCCAAATGCTAGTAGGCGAGTGGAAATTTTGAGGGCTGTATATATATATATATATATATATATATATTTATATTTATGACATCTTTGTCTCCAGAAGCAGGCATAAGAATAAATGGAAGCAAGAACCTATGGACAGCCGCCCTCCGATAAATGTAAAAAACAATAAAAGCCTTTAATCCAGTAAAAAAACACTGCACAAACAGAAAAACAGCAAACGGTGGGATGATAAACTGACGCGTTTCACATTGTTGTACAATGCTTAGTCATAGTGTTTTTTTACTGGATTAAAGGCTTTTATTGTTTTTTTACATTTATCGGAGTGCGGATGTCCATACCTTCTTGCTTCCATTTATGCTTCGTGCATTGCCTGCACCCATTGGATTTTTCTGAGTCTACATTCACCACTGAGGTGCACTCATCTGGAGCGGCGGTCTCTTTCTCCAGCAGGCATAAGAATGTTCTTAGTAGAGATCAGTTAAAAAATTAGCATATCACATATTTTTTGCAATCTACACGCCAGTTTGTCTTAGTCATAAGAAACTGCATGGAAGGGCCGGCTACACTCAAGCATAGACAGGCTCACTCAAAACTCAGGTGGGTGAGACCATAGCTATGAATTGTAAGACCATAGCTAATGAATGTGTTCCCCTACCTCTTATTATGTGATTCATGATAACTATATTTATTTAATTTGTAAGCAAATCCTTCTGTTCTTCACTTGGCAGTGTCCAGTTTAGAACTTCTGTGATAGCATACAACATGATGCTGGAGAATTTAGGTTGTTGGGTCAGGCAAATGTTGTAGAAGATTGTATGACCTCTTTACTATGTGTCTTTGCTATTTAAAAAAAATGTGTTGTTTATATCATAATGAAGTGCTTCTCTGCTTTCTGCCCCAGAGCATTATGCAGCAACAGGGGTCCTCTTGCTCTGACCCGAGTCATTCAGCTGATTGATTGCTATTCCGGTGGCCTAGAGCATTCGCAACTTGTTGGCTTTATTCAGCCTGACCTTTGTCAGTGTAGCTTAGTAAATACTTTACTGGCTGGCTTTCTGACTTTTCACTATCATCTCTATATATAATAAATGTTATGTTTCAACTACCATATTTGCCGGCGTAAAGGCGACTGGGCTTATAAGACGACCCCCTAATTTTCCAGCTACAATGTTGGTTTTATGATATACTCGCCGTATAAGACAACCCCCTTCCTGACAGGAACAACCACTGACAGGAACAGGCTTTATTCAGCTTTTTTCAAATCTCACTGTGCCATTGCATGCCTCACTGTGCCATTGCATGCCTCACTGTGCCATTGCAAACCTCAATGTGCCATTACATGCCTCACTTTGCCATTACATGCCTCACTGTGCCATTACATGCCTCACTGTGCCATTGCATGCCTCACTGTGCCATTGCAAGCCTCAATGTGCCATTACATGCCTCACTTTGCCATTACATGCCTCACTGTGCCATTACATGCCTCACCTCGACGATCCCATACCTTATCCCTGACATGCAGAGTCTCAGTCAGACTGCGGGTGTCCATTGTTCAAAAGCCACGGCTCCTTCTCGTGCTGTTCCGTGATAGGCGGAACACTCAGTTTCCCAGAAGAGCCTCTGTTCAGTGTTCTGCCTATCACGGATGTCCTCAGCCTTGGACGAGAGGACATCCATGATAGGCAGAACACTAATCAGAGGCTCTGCTGGGAAACTGAGTGTTTCCACCTATCACGGAACAGCACGAGGAGGAGGCGTGGCTTTTGACCAATGGACGCCCGCAGTCTGACTGAGACTCTGCATACAGGTACCGACGTATAAGACGACAACTGAGTTTTGAGGCATATTTTTAAGCATAAAAGGTTGTCTTATACGCCGGAAAATACGGTATAACTTTCACTTGTACACTATAGCAAAACATGATTAATAATTAATAAGCTGTAAGGTAGAGAAGAGGTGCTTTCATTTATATATAGAACATCAATTTAGCCTGCTTACTCAGTGACTGGACATTTTATTGCTAAATGATTGAGGATGTGAGATAGGACAGCTATAACAACAGAAAACATTTATAGTCTGGGTCTGGCAAACTTCCATCTGCAAAGTGGGAATATTCTGTTCCCCGACTGATTAGATTAACCTAGCCATGAGAGGAATGAATGCAAAGATTGAATATTGCAGTAGGGATTTGTCATAGAATATTTGGTACAGTAATATTCCTGTTGTCCTAATACTTATGATCAATTGTATAAGCATAATGCATTGGACTATGCTAAAATATCAAGTAAGCGTTCAGGGAGGAACAAACTGCTCGTAACATTGTCAGCTTCTTTTCAAAACAGCTAAACAAGTTTCTTGGCACTCATATTTGTCCGGACACTGAGATTATTGTATCAGAATGGAAAACAAATGCATAGTGAAGTAAATCAAGAGTCCAAACTACAAGAGACAGATAGCCTCATGTATCACTAATCTATCTGACCCTAGGTCACGGCAGGAAGTGCAAGTTCAAGGATCAGTTTGGGTCAACTAAAGAAATCCATGGGCATGGTGTGCACATTTATGTGCATTTGAATTCATGGCTGAACAAACTGAGTGGGCATAGCCGTGCTCAGTACATATTCTGTTACACCTACATAGAGATAAAGGAACAGGGGCTATACTAGGTTGGGCTCCCTGCCATATGTAGTAATTGGTAGAATTGTGCAAGCTTAAAAGGTAATAATAAAAATAACCACTTTATCTATTGCACTGACAAAACTTAACTTTTAAAGTGTCACTTAACCCACATCAAGTTTATTAAATGCTGTATTACATGCTGTTAATACTCACTCAGACACTGTAAGATTTATTTTCTGTAATCTGCAAAAAAAAAACTGGTTGATCCTACTGCTCTCAATCTCCACATTCTGTTAGGGATTTTGCAACTGTGGTGAAATCTCTGCACATGTTCAGTCTTCAGTGAGTTTCTATGCTGAACATTTCCTCCCTATCACATCTGAGCAGCCCATGTGACTATAGAGTCACATATGTGGGTGTATACACAGTATGTAAATGACAGTCCACTCCCTCTTCCTCCTCCATGCCCACTAACCAGCTAAACGCAATTGGGATGGGATATTGCATGTAGATGATTGTAGGCTTTACCTCCCTTGTATTCTAAGACACAGGCTGAAGAGGTGTGACTGGCAGAAATCCACTCACAGCATGTTATTTCATCTTTATGTTTTAATAAAGATTTTATTTCAAATGTATATTGGTATTCCAATTTAAAACAAATTATTGATATTATGTATTTATTTATTTTAACTCTGTATTCCAGAAGCAATTTATTTTTATTTTTTAACATGTGAGCAGCAGCATAGGACTAGAAGCTCCTCTTGCTTATGTTTCCCTCTAGAAAGTCTGGAACAGATCTGGGTTATGTGACAGCTGTATATTGATATGATTTTTTTTTAAATAATAAGGCCCCTTTCACACATGTGGACCGTTCAGATCCGCCTGTCAGTTTTTTCAGGCGGACCTAAACAGACGCTCCATACATCTCTATGGAGCGTAGGGTGTCAGCGGTGACATGTCCGCTGACATCTGATCCTCCCTGATCTGATCCGCTCCACTAAATCCAGACGGATGGAAACCCTATTTTCCATCCTTCTGGCAGATCAGATCGGATGAAAACGAACAGATGGTTTGTTTTCATCCAATCCCCCCTATAGAGGAGAGCGGAGATCTGACAGGTCCGTTTCTGCACAGTGTGCGGAGACAGACTAGTCTTCCCCTGGTCAGCGGGGATCAACGGAGCAATCCCTTCTGAGCAAGCGGGGGGGCATGTATCTTTCTTGACATATACTTCTTTAGCTCCTTGCTGGATGGTCTGCTAAAAAAGGTTAAAAACTTTTCAGGGATATTTGCTCCTGCTTGAATTAATACATCTATAATCCCTTAACGCTTCAATAATTTAATACTGTAGATAATCACAACTTTTTATTAACTTGAGACTTCGTTGTATTACCATTATTGATGCATAGAATTATTCTCTCTTGACTAGTATAGGGAATTGTCTCTTTGAGTTATTAAGCTTTTGACAAAAGTATTGGACACATTTTACTTTTAGTTATATCAAGGAATTATAATCTTCTATCGTATTCTAACATATTATATTCCTGTATCACTTTTGAACTTGTTCCCTGAATTGGTAAATTTCAATAAACCAATTTGATGAGGAAAAACATTTCAGGATTTTCAAAATCAGCGGTTGGTTCTGCTCACCAGGTTTATAAGAGTTTTTTTTTTTTTTATTCCGATTCTAGGTGCTCTTTAACCACTTCAATTCAGGGCGCTTTCATCTCCTTCCTGCCCAGTGCAATTTTCAGCCTTCAAATGCATTTCGAATGACAATTGTGTAGTCATGCAACACTGTACACAAACAACATTTTTATCATTTTTTTCCCCACTAATAGAACTTTCTTTTGGTGGTAATTGATCACCACTGGGGTTTTTATTTTTTGCGCTCCAAATAAAGAAAGACAGAAAATTTTGAAAAAAAAAAAAATACTTTTCTTTGTTTCTATTACAAAACTTTGTAAATAAGTTTGTTTTCTCCTTCACTGTTGAGCACTGATGAGGCTGCACTGATGAGGCAGTAATGATTGGCATCAATGAGGTGGCACTGATGGGCACTGATCATGAGGCACTTTTATGCAGCACTGAAGGGTACTGATAGGTGGCATTGATGGGCACTCATAGGCGGCACTAATTGGCACTGATAGGTGTCACTGATGGGAACTCATAGGTGGCACTGGTGGGCACTTATAGGCCACACTGATGAGTGGCACTGATGGGTGACACTGGTAGATGATACTGATAGGCAGCACTGATCAGCAGGCACTGACAGGCAATCACTGATGGGCACAGAGTGCCAACCTAATGGGCACTGATTGACACTGATTGGCATCCCTGGTGGCCTCCAGTGGGCATCCTCGATGGATCTGTATTGATAATCAATGCACTGATTATCAGCACAGACCCTCTGTCAGGAGAGCAGCCAATCGGCATTCCTCTGCTCAGATCTGTTAGTGCGAGTGCAGAAAAAGCCGATAAATGGCTCTTCCTGTTTACACTGTGATCAGCTGTGATTGGACACAGCTGATCACATGGTAAAGAGCCTATGTCACAGGCTCTTTACCAGGATCAGAGATGCGGTGTGTCTGACTGACACACCACACCACCGATCGCAACGCTGCATGCCCCCTCTGGTGCGCGCCAGCGGATTATCCTGCTGGACGTCAGATGACATTCAGTCAGGATAACTTAACCACTTTACGGTTGTCATTTTATTATATGGCAGGCGGGAAGTGGTTAAAGAAGAAATCTGCTAAGAAATTATTACTTCACTTTGGATCGCATGAAAAAGGGTTCAGACCTAGGCAAGGTCTTTATAACTTCCAGTGGATCTTCTTCTACCTAACTGCAGCAAGGTCAGCTTAGATTATACCTGGGATCTGGAAGTCAAGACTTGCTATCTCATGGGGGGGGGGGACAATTAGTTTCCCATCAACATGGGAATTATGCAGAATCAAAGTTAGGATAAAGTTAATTAAAAAAAATAAAAAATGGGATAACTTAAGGTGATTGGTTACCTAGTTAAGCACAAGCCCTGTTGGCAGTTGGAAGTGGAGAGCCTATAAATAGGAGTGGACGTCCGAATTCATCAGCAGAGCGGCGGTGACAGCATTGAAGACATGCCCTCTCTCCCTCCCTTTGTCGTAGCTCTATATTGTGTGGTTGGTCATGTCCCCTCTTATGGGGGATTTTTTCTTGAGAGTATCGAGTATTTAGTTTGAGCTAATATGGCTGAACTAGTTTATGGAGTTATGGTAATTTAAAACGTATTGTAAGTAATGTTTTGCTTTGGTCATAATATAAGTTATTATAAATACCAACAATTAAAGAGCTACGGACAAAATTTTATACCAACAAATTACCAACAAATAAAATATTTTATTAAAAAGGAATACTGGTCTCACAGTGAATTATTACAGATTGTTAAAATATTTCTGCATTCATTCCCATAGAAAACATTTAGGAATACAACAGGCACTTCACGTCATCTGTTCTATATCCTCAGATGTAGAAAAACAGAAATTAAAAAAAATATATATATTTTTTTAAATATATTTAAATTGTTATAAAACTCCATAATTAACCCCTATTAAACCATTATTTGCCCTAATTAACGCCTTTCTCTACCGTCTTTCCTTAGATACTGTAGTTATTTTTGTAATAAGTATATATTTTAACCACTTCCATACAGGGCATTTTCACCCCCTTCCTGCCCAGACCAATTTTTAGTTTTCAGCGCTGTCGCACTTTGAATGACAATTGCGCGTTCGTGCGAGGTGGCTCCCAAACATAATTTACACCCCTTTTTCCCCACAAATAGAGATTTCTTTTGGTGGTATTTGATCACCTCTGCGTTTTTTATTTTTTGCGCTATAAACAAAAGAAAGTGTACATTTTGAAAAAAAAAACACAATATTTTTTACTTTTTGATTTAATAAATATCATCATTTTTTTTTTTACTTTTTTTTCCCCTCAGTTTAGACCAATACGTATCCTTCTACATATTTTTGGTAAAAAAATCGCAATAAGCGCATTTGATCGGTTTGTGCAAAAGTTCTAGCGTCTACAAAGTAGGAAATAGAATTATGGCATTTTTTTATTTAATTTTTTTACTAGTAATGGCGGCGATCTGCGATTTTTTTTTTATTGTGACCGTGACATTGCGGCGCACACATCAGACACTTTTGACAAATTTTTGGGGCCATTCACATTTACACAGCGATGTAAAACTGCACTGATTACTGTGTAAATGTGACTGGCAGTGAAGGGGTTAACACTAGGGGGCGCTGAAGGGGTTAAATATGTTACCTAAAGTGTGTTCTAACTGTTAGGGGGAGGGGGAGGGGGACTCACAAGGGGAGGAGATCGATGTGTGTTCCTCTGTACTGGGAACACACATCAGTCTCCTCACCGCTGACAGGATATGGATCTGTGTGTTTACACACACAGATCCATGCTTCTGCCGTGATTGCGGGAGATCGCGGGTGCCCATCGGTCATCGCGATCACCGGGCACACGCACCGGGTCCTGAGGAATGCGGCGGGGTCGCACGCGCACCGTCGGTGGCACGCACGCGCCCCCTAGTGGCCGGAAAATACAAGTCATATGACGTCCAGTCTGAAGGACGAAGGGTCCTCACCGACGTCATTTTACTATGGCTCGGTGGGGAAGTGGTTAAATAACTTAACCAGGCGTGGTATTAGAAATATAATCTAATGCCGCGTACACACGCTCGAAATTCCAACCGTGTGTAGGCCCCATCGGACATTTGTTGTCAGAATTTCCGACAACAAAAATTTGAGAGCTCCGTTCTCGTAAATTCCGATTGTGTGTGGACAATTCCAATGCACACAGTTTCACACATACTCAAGTCTGAGACGGAAGCGATCGGTCTGGTAAAACTAGCGTTCGTAATGGAGATAGAACATTTGTCACGCAGTAACGGACTGAAAAGCATGAGGTTTAAAAGCGAAAATCGTCTCTCACCAAACTTCTACTAACACGACTGGTATTCAACTTCCCTTTTCTAGTGTCATTGTATGTGTTGTACATCACTGCGTTCTTGACGTTTGGAATTTCCGACAACATTTGTGTGACCGTGTGTATACAAGACAAGTTTAAACCAAAATCCATAGGAAACGTATCCACGGTTTTGTTTTCGGAATGTCCTATCGTCTGTAAGTGGCATTAGTGTTTTGATAAGTAGGACATATGACAAAATGTATATGCATACACTTTTATAAGTCATCTGCAGTAATACTAGTTGTAAAACCATCTGCTATCAATTTGGACAAAAAGTGTATTTATTCTGTTTTTGCTTCATTCAAAATATTAAAACTATAATAAAATAATAAAAAAATAATAAAAAAATATAAAAACATTATAGAGTCGATTCAAGATGTGTTGTTCAAGCTCTATTGAAGAAGCACAAAGAAACAGGCAACATTGAGGTCCGTAGTTGCTGTGGTTGCCATGGAAATTTATTGCAGCAGATGAAAGACACATCGGGGGTTGATTTACTAAAACTGGAGAGTGCAAAATGGAAAATTGTATCAAATACTTACCGTAATTTTCTTTTCCTGATGCCAAGACATGGCAGCATACCTATGATATAGCCCCGCCCCTATATCCGCCCACAGGACACGTGATAACTCTCTATAAAACTCTGACTGAGAGCTACCTCCCCCATTCTCCGTATAAAGTACAAAAGATCAGAGGGAGGGTTCGTATGCTGCCACGTCTTGGCATCAGGAAAGGAAAATTACGGTAAGTATTTGATACAATTTTCCATTTTCCTGACGCCAGTCATGGCAGCATACCTATGATACATGAAGAGCTTTCTAGAGGGAGGGTTTAATGCTGTAACTTAAAAAAGACAAAGAAGCTTGGATAAACTTCCTGCCAAACTCTATCGTAGTAAGAGCTGCTAGATCCACCCTGTGGGGTATTAAGAACATATAATGTGATGACCAGCTAGCCTCTTTGCAGACTGTCTACAGAGACAACCCTGCCTGTGCTATCCAAGAAGATGACATCACCCTGGTTGAGCGATGAGCTCTAACCATCTCTGGAGGATCCTTACCGCCTCCACATGCCCAGTGAGTATTTTCACGATTCAGGCCGAGATGGTTCGGGCCGAAGCCACTTACTCTTTAAATCTTAAACATTCTGAATGTAGAAGTAGCCTGAGATGGATGTTCCAAAGTCCTCAAAGCCTAACTTAAGCAGATCGGCATCTGATTGCACTGGGAAGGCTGGAAGCACCCATTCACTGAAAAAACATGGATGTCACGCTTTGGAACAAAAAGACTTCAGCCCAACCCTGTCTCGGAAGAACATGGAATGAGGCTCTGTCGCCCCAAATTTTGGAGTCGACGCACTCTCCCCCGAAATCAAGGCTAATAAAAAGCCAATTTTAAAGGAGATCTCCCATAAAGAGCAGTCTTCTGTCAAGAGTACAATGAGGGTTTGCTAGAAAATTGAGGACCACTGCCAGGTTCCATTAAAGGAAACCTATTTCTCTTGGGAAGGCATAGTCCAAGTACCTCTCATGAAGTGATCCATCAGCAGGTTTGCTGCCCATTTTTTTTTTCTTTTTTGGGAAAAAAGCCAAGGTGGCAGAAATTTTCACCTTAAGCAAACTGAGCTCCAAATCCAATTCAGATTGTAGAAAAAACAGGATTTGAGATAAATTTGGGTCACAAGAGTCAAACTGATGCCCAGCTGCAAAGCTTGTGGGCCTAATCCATACTCTGGAGTAGATAGCATCGATTGATCCCTTCAAAGAACTCTGCAGAGTTCTAATCCCCTCTGGAAAACATCTGGAAAACTCTTGTAACCTCTGCCTTACAATTTCCAGGCTGCTAAATTTAGACGTGATGGTTGCCGATGTAGTGCATCTCCCTCAGATAAGAGGAGATGAGGAGTCACAGGCAGAATTATCGGTGTGCACACACTGATACCCATTGCCAGAGAGACCCATGGTCTGTGAGGCCAGTAAGAAAAACCTGTGATGACTGTCAAAACTCAACAATTTCTTTAATCCTAAAATTCCTGGAGGGAAGGTATAGGTCAGTTGCCCAACCCAAGGCTTGGTAAAGGCATCTGTCCCCTCCACTAATGGATGAGGGTAGCGTGAGAGGAACCGGTTCCCCTTGTAGCAGGCCGATGAGGCAAAACAGATCCAGTTGTGCGAACCTCCACTCGTGGAAGATCCCTTGGAACACTTTAGGGTGAAGGGACCATTCGTTGGGATCCTTGAATTGCCCGGATAGACAATTCGCTTCCAAATTCTGATAGGCTGGAAGATATATGGCAGATATATGGCCCTCAAATCTGGGAGATATTGCTGGGCCAAAGCCAGGATTGGTTCCACCTCTCCCAGGAGGAACTGGCTGTGCATGTCACCTTGTCGCTGTATATGGGACTGCTGCCATGTGGTCCAGACAGAGTAGGACTGGCAGACCCTATGTGTGTGGCAGTAAAGTGTTCAATGTGAATGCTGGTAGGAGTTCCAGAATATGGAAACTAGGCCCTGAGTGGGAAATTCCCACCTGCCCTGAATCCTGAGATGCTCGCAGGTGGTGTCCCACCCTGCTGTGCTGGTATCTGTAGCAATAATGATCCATGGCTGCAGCCCTAATAGACTAAGCCATTTAGCAGTTTTTCTTTTTTTTAATCACCATAACTCTGGTGCCTCTGGCTAGACAAAACGCTTCCATTGCGTCAGGAAGCCTTGTTGGAAAACTGAGTTTCCAGTGAGCCGGGAGGATCATCGGAATACAAAAGCCATTGTCCCGAGAGGACTCATGCACTGGGATGCTGACATCACTGGTGCAGCCAACCGCGTCTTTTTACTTACCAAAAGTTGGCCCTCTACCTGATAGTGGGGTGGTCTTTGCTATGTGGCAGTAGGCTCATGCTGATGGGAGTTACTGAAAGGTGCATGGGGGACTGCATGACCACAGAAATAAGGGAAGTGAAAGAGAAAAATATATACATATATCTCAGCATTTTTTTTTACAAATAGTAAAAATAATCTGGCAGAACCCCCATCCCCCTAGTAAAACATTGCTCCTTACTCCTCTCTCCCCCCATATATCCCCATTACTAGGATAGATAAGACTTACCTCAGAAAGAGATGCTTAAAAAGCAAAGGCATTCATTAGCTGTTTAACTGCTCCCTGCAATTGAATCACCTGAGACTCAGTCCTCTCTTACCTCTACTCTGATACAATTAGAAAGGCCAACACCCATCCACACAAAAGGACACCTTTAAGCTGGCTACACACCATACAATCTTCTGCAGATTTTACCCTTCAGATTTATCAAAACCACACAACATGAGGCCAAACCCTAAAGCCTCAACCTGTATGCAATCAGGCAGGCACCACATGGTCCTGGCAATTCTAAAGGAAATCAGACAACAAAAGTTGCAGTGTGTATGGGGCCTTTAAAGACATGAGAACAAGAAGGAAAACTGACAGACCTGGAAAAGGGCTTCCATAGGAAAGAAGTCATCATGCAGTCCCAGCTTGCTAAAATCAGACTCCATCGCCGGCAATGCCAAAGGAGGACTGTCGTCTCTGATTAGAGAACACCTCAACCCCAGAAGACCACCAGAAGGGGTTCCCCACCTTGTTGGTGCATTTAGCGTGCCTAAGATGTGGGACCTCGAACTGGGAGAGGCTGAACCCAGCCGGAACTTTGACAATAGTCGGCAGGTAAGGGATTATCCTGAATGAAACTGTCTGTAGGCTGATATTAAGGACAAAAAAGGAGAATGGGGGAGGTAGCTCTCAGTCAGAGTTTTATAGAGAGTTATCACATGTCCTGTGGGCGGATATAGGGGCGGGGCTATATCATAGGTATGCTGCCATGTCTGGCGTCAGGAAAATCTGATGCAGCTGTGCATAGAACCTAATCAGCTTCCAATTTTTTAATTGTCAAAGCTTAATTGAACAAGCTGAAGTTGAAGTTAGAAGCTGATACACCAGATTCTGCACTCGCCAGTTTTAGTAAATCAACCCCTAGACCATCAAAAAAATAGGGATGAGTCGAACACCCCCTGGTTTGGTTCGCACCAGAACATGCGAACAGACAAAACATTTGTGCAAACATGTGAACACTGTTAACCGCTTGCCGACCACCTCTTGTACTTATACGTCGGCAGAATGGCACGGCTACACAAAGCAACGTACCTGTATGTTGCTTAGAAATTGCTGCCATGCCCCTGGCGCAAGCTCCATGAATTGCCCGCGGGACCGCGGACTCGATGTCCGTCGGTGTCCCGCGATCGTGTTATGGAGCTGCAGAACGGGAAGATGTAAACAAGGCATTTCCCTGTTCTGCCTAGTGATAGGACAGTGATCGACTGCTCCCTGTCGTGTCACTCGTAGCCCAGCCCCCCCACTGTTAGAATCACTCCTTAGGACACACTTAATCCCTACCTCACCCCCTAGTGGTTAGCCGCTTCCCTGCCAGTGTCGATTACACAGTAATCAGTGAATTTTTATAGCAGATTGGTTATTATTTTATTATTATTGGTTATTATTTTTTTATTTTTTAATAAAGGAATTGTCCAAAACTGTCTCCTGCCATTTCTACTTTTTTGACACTTTTTTTTGGTGAATGGGTACCCCATACCGATTCACATAGGGGAAACAGGATCTGGGGGGCCCCTTGTTAAAGAGGGCCTCCAGATTCCAATAAGCCCCCTGGCCCTCAGACCCCCACAACCACTGGGCAAGGTTTGTGGGGATGAGGCCCTTGACCCCCACATTCCCAGAGTCCAAGTTGTCCCCCTTGATGATTGCTCCACTTTTACTACTTTTAACTGAAAGTTGCTGATATATACTAGACCAGCCTTTCTCAACCTTTTCAAAACAGAGGAACCCTTTAAATAGTTCTCCGGTCTTGGGGAACCCCTGCTAAAAATTAGAAATCTACAATTCATGATACCTTGGTGTGATGGTCAGTGAGAAGAATGGTCCTTACACTTGTAGTTATTGGGAAGAATTACCTCCTTACAGATAGCTAAAAAGTTCAATGGTGTCAGTGGGAAATTATCTGAGAGGCAGAAATTGCCCAATGCTGAAGGAACCCCTGGCAACCTGTGGAGGAACCCTAGGGTTCCATGGAACCCTGGTTGAGAATCACTGTACTAGACTGTGTGTGACTGTATATATCAAATACACTGCTAACACACCACTAAGCTGCCTAATCTCTCTTCATTCATTACACTATGTAAGCAGCAGCCTTATATAATGTGGGGCATGGACTTTGCAGTGCATTATGGGGAATTCCACCATGCTCGAATTTCCCGTAAAAACACCCCATATGCTCAGTTTATCTTTTATAACAAACGAACACCAGATGTTTTAGTTGAACCTACATTCGGCTTGAACAGTGGGCTCATCCCTACAAAATAAATGTTTCACTGTCCCCAAAGGAAAACAATATAGTGTTCAGTTTGATTTTATTGTTTGACCTTATTGCCAAATCAATAGGGACATACAGTAGCTGAAATGTGAGTATTGCTCCAGCCCATAAGGTGTAAACTTTAACCATGTACAGACATTAATGTGGTTGTAAACCCAACCACACAACTTGCACCTACAGGTAAGCCTAGATTAAAGCGGAGGTTCACCCAAATAACATTTATATCAGATCAACTTCTTTATACTTCTAACATGTACAGTCCGCAATTTTGTTTTTAGCCTGTACATACCTTCTAATCTATATTTGCAAGTCGGCTTCCGGGTACTCCTCCCCGCGGGAGTAGGCGACTCTATGCTGAGGAGGCATGTCATCTGGGAGGTCACCCAGATGATCGACGTCTTTTCAGAAAAAGTTCACCCCGGCGGATAAGGCCCCACCCCCCATATTGCGTAATTGCGTCACAAGTCACGGCGTTTCCGAAAGAAGCCGAACATGAAGAAGCTCTATACGGCGTCTGTGCAGTCAGCTCTGCACGGCTCCTAGTTGGTGTGCAGGTGCCGTATAGAGCTTCTTCATGTTCGGCTTCTTTCGGAAACGCTGTGACTCGTGACGTGCCTATGCAATATGGGGGGCGGGGCCCATGGGAAATCGAGAAGGCGTCGAAGAGTCTTGCGGCCGCGGGCTGTTTGAGCGGTCTCGGCCCAGATGTCACACAGGCACAGCGAGCACAGTGAAGCCGCCTCCCCCTCCGGTGTTTATGTGTACACAGGGGGAGGGAACCTGCTGTGCCTGTGCCGCGCTGATGGCTGATCTGAGGTCCTGAATGGGATGGGTGAGGGGGGTCCGTCTGTGCTGAAGGGGGGTCTGTGCTCAATTGAGGGGTCTGTGCGGAATGAGGGGGGTCTTTGCTGAAGGGGGGGTCCATCTGTGCTGAATGGAGGAGTCTGTGCAGAATAGAGGGGTCTGTGCAGAATGGGGAGGTCTGTGCTGAAGGGGGTCTGTACATTCTCTAGGCTATATTTATATGGGCATGGAGTGAAGCTGAATTATCTCAAGAGCTATTTCACACTGCCAGCTGACCGCGTTATTGGTAAAGCGCCACTAAAAAGTGGCGCTTTACCATTGTTTTAGCTGCGCTATTCGGCCACTAGCGGGGCTCTTTTAACCCCCATTAGCATTTTAAGAAAGGGTTAAATGCGACTGTGTATCATCACCACTGCCGAAACGCCCCCTCTGAAAACATTTCAGCGGACACGCTTGGCGAGGGCCTTATCCACTTTTTCTGAAAAGACGTCAATCATCTGGGCGACCTCCTAGATGACATGCCTCCTCAGCATAGAAACGCCTACTCCCGAGGGGGGCGTGGCCGGCAGCCGAGGTGGATGGCTGTGTAAGGAGAGAGCTCCGTGTAACCCGCCAGCATCAACACCATCCCAGCGACTATTTCAGCCGACCAAGGCTCTATCTACCTCGGGGTCACTCCTGAGCACCCCTGGGTGACAATGGTAAAGAGAAAGAAGGAGAAAGGGCCGCGGAAGCTGACCGACTTCTACCCGTCGGCGAGCACACCTAGGCCGCAAGATGGCGCTGGGGCCTCGGACTCGCGTTACAGCCCACGCGGCGATCGCGGCGTCCGATCGGATCCGAATCACGGGAGAGGCCTGCAATCCTCCCACAGCGCCAGCGGAGGATCGTCACCAGGAGCATCCCCAATCAGCAGCCCTCAGAAATCGGCCCAGAAACGCTCATCAGCTCACAGGTATGCAGGGGAGATGGGGACCGCATGTGACTCTCAGGACAGCACTAGAGACTTTGTGGAGCAGCTTAATGAATTCCCAACCACTGGACAACCCCTTAGTGACACGACTATGAGGGACATGCTGATTACTCTTAGGGGATCCCTGCACAAAGATATGATGGCCTGTGTCACCCAGCTTACAGGGGAAGTGTCAGCAATAGGAGACCGGATCTCACACGTGGAAGACAAGATGGGGGAGTTCTCAGAAGCCCATAACGAGCTTGTGGATGCGCATAATGACACTGAGAATGACATGCAAGTGATGAGGGATAAGCTCACAGAATTAGAGGACAGATCCAGAAGGAACAATATCAAACTTAGGGGAGTGGAAGAATCTATTGCCCCAGCTGAACTCAGGCTCTATGTCCAATCCTTCATCGCCGCATTGCTGCCTGATACCCCCAAACAAGAAGTGATAGTGGATAGAGCACATCGCCTTCCTAAACCAAAATTTCTCCCAGATACAGTTCCAAGAGACGTCATCGCTCGCATTCATTTCTTCCATGTAAAATATGACCTCATGCGGTTCTCTAGGAAGAACCACCCCCTGCCTGGCCCTTACTCAGCGATCGCCGTTTTCGCCGACCTGTCCAAACCCACTATGCAGGCACGCAAGAATTTGTCATCCATGACTAAATTGCTACAGAATCACAAAATTCCCTACTCTTGGGGCTTCCCAACTAAGCTGCTCATCACAAGAGAAAACCGTACCTATGTCATTACAAACCTTGAGGATGGCCTGGCCCTGGCCAAAAAGTGGGATCTCCTTCCAGAAGACCCTGGTGGTTCAGTACAAGATCTAAATCTCCCAAGATTGTCCCCAGAGTGGCGTAAAACCTGACCTGATTGCCTAAGTAATCTGCCATATGCCGTGGCAACTGCCTTGGTCATTTCTTCATATCTGACAGTTGCTGGGGCGGAACACGAGGAGCTGTTTACCCCCCACAAGTATTGCGGAGTCTTTCGCACTTTGTGAGACTTTTCACGTTTTTATGTACTGGTTTACCTTTTTTCTTTTTTCTTTTCTTTTTTTTTCTTCTGTTCTAATTGTGCCACAGGATCACTATGAACCAAACTCATCCATGCTGAAATCTCACTATTCGGTACCTCCTTGCAATATGTTGGACTTCTGGTCAAGTATCTCTAATGCGTCAGCGCCTCCTTCAGGTAATGTGATAATACCTACTCCAAATTTTGAGTTTTACCTATCTTTTGCTGAGCGCTCTTTATTTCTGCTCTGATGGCATTGTCAATTGTATCTATGAACGTCAATGGCTTGAACAGCCCATTCAAACGAAGCTCCATGTGGAAAGAGATGGTGCGGCTTAAAAGTGATGTGGTCTGCATCCAGGAGACCCACTTTAAGTCCTCTAAACATCCCAAATGCTCGCATAGAGCTTACCCGCATATTTTTCAGGCAATGGCTCCTGTCAAAAAAAGAGGAGTGATGGTGGCCGTTAAGCACTCTATTGCATTTAAACTGCACAACGTTGTTTGCGACCCTAATGGGAGATACATAATTCTCATATGTGAACTGAATCAATCTACCTATACCCTAGTCAACTTATATGCGCCAAACAAAAGACAACCAAGATTTCTAACGGCCCTACTGAAAAGAGTGGAGAAAATTAAGCAAGGATCCCTGCTCCTCTGTGGGGACTTTAATTGTATCCCTGACAGGTCCATGGACTGCTCGCAACCTTTGTTGACAAAGAGGATAGAACTCCGATCACTTATAGCGGAACATGATCTGTACGACACATGGCGTTGCTACCATTCTTCGGAAAGGGACTATACACATTACTTGTGTCCCCATCGGGCATATTCTAGAATAGACCTGGTGCTCTCTGACCTGCCTCTCTTGCAAAGAACTATTTCAGTGAAAATTCACTCGATAACCTGGTCAGACCATGCACCAGTGTCCATCTCTCTTCAGGACAAGAACACTGACCCTCCAGTCTATCTTTGGAGGAATAATGTTGACATTCTCTCTGACTCTACCCAAAATGCTAGACTAGGGGCACAGCTTCAGGATTTTTTTCAGTTTAATGACATTGCGGATACTAAGATTGCATCTTTATGGTGCTCACATAAGGCATTCAGTAGGGGTCTATTGATACAGACAGCAGCCAGGGAGAAGAGGAGGAGGGCGGCACTGCTGCAGGGGTTGCTAGGGGAAATCCAAAAGTTAGAAACCCTACACAAACAAAATCCCTCCCCTACAACGGAATCTGACTTATTTGCGTGCAGACATAAGCTCCGTCTCATGCTGATTACGTCACATCAGAAGTGTTTGAGAAAGATTAAAGCCATGTACTACGCCCATAGCAATAAAGCAGGGAAGCTCCTGGCCAAATATATCAAAAGACGTCAGCAGCAATCTAAATTGCCCTCCCTTAGAGATCCGCACTCTAACACGTTGGTCCATCACCCAACACATATAGCCAATGCTTTCATGAAATACTATAGAGACCTTTATAACCTTCACCTAGATGCAGACACTCCACAACCCACTGACGCGTCCATCAACTCATTTCTCAACTCTGTGACATTGCCCTCTCTATCCTCCTCCCAACTGATGTCACTCAACGCCCCTATTCAACATGCTGAAGTTAGCGAAGTTATCAAAGCCCTCCCCAAAAATAAGTCACCGGGTGTAGACGGTTTCTCCTCAGAATATTATAAAGTATTTTCTCATATACTAACTCCGTATTTATGTACCCTATTCAACAGTGTCGCCTCCTCATCGATGTTCCCAGAAGAAATGCTAGAAGCTACCATTGTGACTTTGCCAAAACCAGGTAAGAAGCCGGATTCACCACAAAATTTTAGGCCTATTTCGCTTTTAAATACGGATCTCAAGATCTATGCTAAAATCTTGGCAAATCGATTAGCATCCATCACTCCATTTTTGGTTAAAGCCGACCAGGTCGGCTTTGTGAAGGGGAGGCAGGCCCCCGATGGCACTAGGCGATTATTTAATTTGCTGTACTTATTAGAACGTCGAGGAACCCCTGCAGCGTTTTTGGCGTTGGACGCAGAAAAAGCCTTTGACAGGGTGCATTGGGGGTACCTTAGGGCAACCCTGCAAAGGTTTGGACTTCAAGGCTCTATATTATCAGCCATCTCTGCATTATACACGTGTCCCTCGGCCAGGGTTTTCTCGTCCAACTGCTGTAGCTATCAGATCTGACACAGACATATCTGGGATTAGTGTGGCTAATGAGGTCCACAAGATAGGCTTATTTGCGGATGACGTGATCTTGACTGTGACTAATCCGGCTTCTTCCCTGGACAAAGTGCAAAAGGTTTTATGTGAGTTTGGGCAGTGTCATATTACAAGTTAAATGTCGCTAAGTCTTGTGTATTGCCTGTTAATATTCCTAAAAAACAGATAGCTCAACTTAAAGATAGGTTTAAATTTCAGTGGATGACCACAAGTATCGCATACTTGGGCGTTAACCACTTAAGGACCCCCGCACGCACATATACGGCCACAGAATGGCACGTACAGGCACAAGGGCGTAAATTTACGTCCCCGCCTAAGTGCGGTTCCGGGGTCCCATCGGGACCCCCTCCGCGGCGTGCGGGGGTCCCCCTGGCTCCGGGAGCGATCCGGGATCAGCGGGCGGATGTCGGCGCTTACCCGCCCCCCCGCGATCGCTCCCAGCCAATGGGAGCGCGCTCCCATCCTGTCAGTTCCTCCTCCTGTGTTTACACAGGAAGGAGGAAATGATGTCACCTCTCATCGCAGTGCTGTTTCCCAGCGTTGCTGATGAGAGAAGACATCACAAGTAAGTGTGCACCAACACAACACTGACACACACTCACATAGGCACATTAACCCTTTGTGATCGCCCCCCCCACCCCCCTGTCACAGTGTCACTGAATGCAGTGATCTAATCACTGCATTTAGTGTCAGTGTGACAGGCAGTGTAAAAAACAGTTAGTGTTAGGTTCAGGATAGCCCCCCCACCCCCCCTAATAAAGTTTTAACCCCCTGATCACCGCCCTAGTTAACCCTTTCACTCCCTATTGCCAGCGTCACTAAGCGATCATTTTTCTGATCGCTGTATTAGTGTCGCTGTTCCCGCTAGGTAGCTATTTTTTTTTATTGCGATTTTTTTTTTTACTAAAGACATGTGGCTAAATAAATTTTGGCCTAAATGTTTGACTAAAATTTAGTTTATTTGATTTTTTTTTAACAAAAAGTAAAAAATAGTGTTTTTTTTTCAAAAATGTCGCTCTATTTTTGTATATAGCGCAAAAAATAAAAATCGCAGAGGTGATCAAATACCACCAAAAGAAAGCTCTATTTGTGGGAAGAAAAGGACGCAAATTTTGTTTGGGAGCCACGTCGCACGACCGCGCAATTGTCTGTTAAAGCGACGCAGTGCCGAATCGCAAAAACACCTTGGGTCATTTACCAGCGTATTGGTCCGGGTCTTAAGTGGTTAAGCTGGTTTATCCCTCCACTGCTACTTTTCGCATTAATTTTGACTCTCTTTTGGACGTTATCAAAGCTGACTTGGCACACATCTCCACTTTTGAACTATCCTGGCTGGGAAAAATAGCTGCCCTGAAAATGTTTCTATTGCCTAAGATTATCTATTACTTTCGCACCATCCCTGTACCTATCCCTGACTCTTTCTTTGCCAATGTTGATAAACTGTTAAGGAGATTTATCTGGCAGGGGAAAATGCCTAGGATTACATTTACAATTTTGCAGAGGCATAGGCATACGGGTGGTGCGGGCCTTCCTGTTCTCCGTAATTACTATAGAGCAGCCTTGTTGGATCAAATGAAAGCCTGGTTTGAGCCTGATTCACCTAAGCTGTGGGTGCGGATGGAGAAACTAGTTATGCAAAACAGGGACCTCCCATCCTTACTATTAGCAAAATTAACTAACCTACCAATGAAGGACACCTGGTTGCCATCTGTCGAAGCTACGCTTTCGGCATGGGACGCCATCCAACCACACCTGGACTCTAATGCTAAAATTAGTCACCCAGTAACCCAAATCTCAGTTCTTGAACACCTTATCCCGGACCTTCGTACGGCCCTGTGGAGGGAGAAGGGTTTCTCTACCGTCCAGGAGGTTCTTGACGATCCAGAGGCTGCTCATTCATACCCCTTCACCCAAATTAAACACTTCCAACTAACCCAAGCTAGCTCAACGTATACATTACCTGTAGAGGTGTGGAAATATCTCAGTACTTCCTATCATAAACCTAAGGGCCTTGCCTGGTTCTACGCCCTGTTACAAAAAGATAGTAGTTTCTCTAAAACTTCTAGTATGATTAACTGGGAAGGGGACTGGGGCACCTCCCACTCCCATTCTGAGTGGAAATCAGCCATACGTGCTATTTATACTTACTCCCACTGCACTAATCATTGGGACAACTTGATGAAAATCCTCCACAGATCCTATTTGACCCCAGTTAGACTATCACTGATATTTCCACCAGGGAACCCTCTATGCTGGAGGTTGTGTGGAGCTAAGGGTAACATTTACCACACACTGTGGGGCTGCAAAGGCTTACGCAGTTTCTGGATTGCCGTATTTAAACTAATCTCATCGGTTACAGGGTTTTTCTTACATCCTTCTCCCCAGCTGGCCCTCCTTAACATTAACATCACGAATATCCCATCTCAATTCCGTAGCATAGTTACGCATGTGTTTATGGCTGCCCGCCTAACTATCACTGCTAAGTGGAAAAATACCCAGGCCCCCAACATTAGTGAAGTAATCCAAAGAGTGTCTACACAATATCTGTATGAGAAATATTTCGCAATGCAGTCAAATGGGAGCCAGTCATTTAAGGCTCAATGGATGCCTTGGATTTCAAAGTTCCCTGAATGAGACATACATATTGTATAGTATTGAGGTTTTTTTTTTTTTTCACTCTGTATAATTGACTTATGGTTCATGTGGCCTGTGGTACTGTGGTTCGTTTCTCCCCCTCTTCCTTTCTTTCTTGTTCTTCCTTTCTCCTTCCTCTTTTTCTGTTCGCTTCTCTTGTTTTTACGTCACACTCGCTTTTTGTTCACATTTTCAATAGCTCTCGATTTTCTTTACTTACCTCTGCCTTTGGTGGGGGTTGCTGGTCCTCACTCCTCTACAGAGTAGTGGATCGGTCTAACCATTTCAGGTTCACCTCTAGTGGAGCTAGAAAAATACGAACTTATGTCCTACTCCCTACAATGTTATGTTATGAAAGCTATGTTTACTATATATACTAGTGCCTTACCTATGAATGGTGCCGTGGCTCCACATTGTGAAGTAGGAAGCGCGGGCCTGTTAGTTTCCTGAGTACTTTTAGACTGGTATTGTATCTTACCTTCAGCATTTAATGAATATTATATCCTGTTGTCTACTGGGAAATTGTTCGTAAGTTCAAACTGTATTGTTAATGTTACTTGTACTGTTACTCTTCTTAATAATCTTAATAAAAACAATTGAAAAGAAACGCCTACTCCCGCGGGGAGAAGTACCCGGAAGCCGACTTGCAAATATAGATTAGAAGGTATGTACAGGCTAAAAAATAAATAAAAAAATTGAGGACTGTACATGTTAGAAGAATAAAGAAGTTGGTCTGATATAAATGTTATTTGGGTGAACCTCCGCTTTAAGGCTTAAGGCTTACCTGTAGGTGCAAGAAATATCTCCTAAACCTACACAGTTTAGGAGATATTTACAATAATGACAGGTGCTGTCAATCAAATTCTATGGGGCCCTATAGGTCCACGAAATGCTCCGCACTCTGGGAGCTCACCCAAAAAAAATCACACTTCACTGGTATCTGACGCCAGCTATGCTGGTATCTGACGCCAGCTAGGCTGGCATCATTTAACCCTCAATCATCCAACATGTGTTGGAGATGTAAATCCTCTAAAGGAGACATGCTTCACACGTTCTGGGCCTGCCCCTATATCCAAAAGTTTTGGAACAACATGTTTAAGCTAATTTCCACTATTACCAATAGATCAGTGGCCCCGACTTCGGAGCTTGCAGTGCTCAACCTAACCATTGACGACATACCCTACCCCTTTAGATACGTTACTACGCACATTCTTCTGGCTGCCAGACTCTGCCTAACGAGACTTTGGAGATCAGAGAAGTCCCCGACGATTGACCAGGTTATTGACCTCGTGGACCTACACTCCAGTTACGAAACTATGATGGCAATCAACGCCAACCAAAGCCTGGAGTCCCTGGGTACGCTGTTCTAGAACTGCGATGTCCATATAAAACAACATGCACCTTCGCACAATAACTAGACCTTTCTTGACCAAACAATGTGTTCTCCCTTGAGTCATAGTCCACGTTAGCTTGCTTTTGCGCTTGTACACTTGTTTGCTGGTTCTGTTTATTATGTAATTTTTTTTCCTGACAATGGCCCTGCGGGGTTTCCCCCCACACAGGGGCCTTAGGCCGGTTTTGTCCCCCTCCCTGAGTCACATAATGAACCCAAATGGGGTGACCAGGGGGGAGAGGAGACCACGTTTCATGTTTGATCAAGCTACAATGACTACCACCAACCTGATAGTTGATAATTTGTTTCTTGCTACATGTATTTCTCTTATGTGTCGTTGCACGACGTACAATGTTTGTAGTGTACTTTGTATTTGGAAATTTAATAAAGACGATTGAAAAAAAAAAAAAATCTATGGGGCCCAAGCCATGAGATGTCAATAGACACAGACCAGGCAGCTCAGGGCCAAATTCGAGTGGCGTGTCACGGCCCATAATTCACTGCAGCATCGCAGTGCATTGCTGGGCTGATGATTGGCCAAGCATGCACTATGAACCGCATGCTTGGCCAATCACAGCTTGCAAAAAACGGAGAGCCATAATTGGCCAAAGCCAGGGTGGCTTTGGCCAATTATGGCTCAGGGGGCTTAGTACACGCCCCACACTATAAAAGGCCACCTGCAGGTCAGCCTTGTGTAGTGTGTTGCGGTGGTTAAGAGAGAGAAGACGGAGAGAGAGAGAGTCATTTTTTGTAGGTAGATAGAGCAGGCAGGCAGGCTAGTCAGTTAAAGTTACAGTGTGTAGAGGATATATATGCATCCCAGGTGTTGTATATATATTTATACACTGTATAGTTTAGCTGGATCCGCTCTTCCTAATTTACTGACAGGCAGGCAGGTGATTGTGCTAGCTGCAGTATTCTGATGTAGTGTACTGCCTGTGTCCTCTGCAGTGTGCACCTAAAGCTATGTGGTGTGTGTACTGCCTGTGTCCTCTGCAGTGTGCACCTAAAGCTACATGGTGTGTGTACTGCCTGTGTCCTCTGCAGTATGCACCTAAAGCTTTGTGGTGTGTGTACTGCCCGTTTCCTCTGCAGTGTGCACCTAAAGCTATGTGGTGTGTACTGCCTGTGTCCTCTGCAGTGTGCACCTAAAGCTACATGGTATGTGTACTGCCATTGTCCTCTGCAGTGTGCACCCAAAGCTACGTGGTGCGTATACTGCCTGTGTCCTCTGCAGTGTGCACCTAAAGCTATGTGGTGTGTGTACTGCCTGTGTCCTCTGCAGTGTGCACTGCTGGCTGATGATTGGCTAAGCATGCACTATGACCCGCATGCTTGGCCAATCACAGCTTGAAAAAAATGGAGAGCCATAATTGGCCAAAGCCAGGGTGGCTTTGGCCAATTATGGCTCAGGGGGTTTAGTACACGCCCCACACTATAAAAGGCCGCCTGCAGGTCAGCCTTGTGTAGTGTGTTGCGGTGGTTAAGAGAGAGAGAGAGAGAGAGTGTCATTTTTTGTAGGTAGATAGAGCAGGCAGGCAGGCTAGTCAGTTAAAGTTACAGTGTGTAGAGGATATATATGCATCCCAGGTGTTGTATATATATTTATACACTGTATAGTTTAGCTGGATCCGCTCTTCCTAATTTACTGACAGGCAGGCAGGTGATTGTGCTAGCTGCAGTATTCTGATGTAGTGTACTGCCTGTGTCCTCTGCAGTGTGCACCTAAAGCTACGTGGTGTGTGTATTGCCTGTGTCCTCTGCAGTGTGCACCTAAAGCTATGTGGTGTGTGTACTGCCTGTGTCCTCTGCAGTGTGCACCTAAAGCTACATGGTGTGTGTACTGCCTGTGTCCTCTGCAGTATGCACCTAAAGCTTTGTGGTGTGTGTACTGCCCGTTTCCTCTGCAGTGTGCACCTAAAGCTATGTGGTGTGTACTGCCTGTGTCCTCTGCAGTGTGCACCTAAAGCTACATGGTATGTGTACTGCCATTGTCCTCTGCAGTGTGCACCCAAAGCTACGTGGTGCGTATACTGCCTGTGTCCTCTGCAGTGTGCACCTAAAGCTATGTGGTGTGTGTACTGCCTGTGTCCTCTGCAGTGTGCACTGCTGGCTGATGATTGGCTAAGCATGCACTATGACCCGCATGCTTGGCCAATCACAGCTTGAAAAAAACGGAGAGCCATAATTGGCCAAAGCCAGGGTGGCTTTGGGCAATTATGGCTCAGGGGGTTTAGTACACGCCCCACACTATAAAAGGCCGCCTGCAGGTCAGCCTTGTGTAGTGTGTTGCGGTGGTTAAGAGAGAGAGAGAGAGAGAGAGAGAGAGAGAGAGAGAGAGTCATTTTTTGTAGGTGGATAGAGCAGGCAGGCAGGCTAGTCAGTTAAAGTTACAGTGTGTAGAGGATATATATGCATCCCAGGTGTTGTATATATATTTATACACTGTATAGTTTAGCTAGATCCGCTCTTCCTAATTTACTGACAGGCAGGCAGGTGATTGTGCTAGCTGCAGTATTCTCACGTAGTGTACTGCCTGTGGATCTGCAGTGTGCACCTAAAGCTACGTGGTGTGTACTGCCTGTGTCCTCTGCAGTGTGCACCTAAAGCTACGTGGTGTGTGTACTGCCATTGTCCTCTGCAGTGTGCACCTAAAGCTACGTGGTGTTTGTACTGCCCGTGTCCTCTGCAGTGTGCACCTAAAGCTATGTGGTGTGTACTGCCTGTGTCCTCTGAAGTGTGCACCTAAAGCTACATGGTGTGTGTACTGCCATTGTCCTCTGCAGTGTGCACCTAAAGCTACGTGGTGCGTGTACTGCCTGTGTCCTCTACAGTGTGCACCTAACGCTACGTGGTGTGTGTACTGCCATTGTCCTCTGCAGTGTGCACCTAAAGCTACGTGGTGTGTGTACTGCCCGTGTCCTCTGCAGTGTGCACCTAAAGCTATGTGGTGTGTACTGCCTGTGTCCTCTGCAGTGTGCACCTAAAGCTACATGGTGTGTGTACTGCCATTGTCCTCTGCAGTGTGCACCTAAAGCTACGTGGTGCGTGTACTGCCTGTGTCCTCTGCAGTGTGCACCTAAAGCTACGTGGTGTGTATATTGCCATTGTCCTCTGCAGTTCGCACTTAAAGCTACGTAGTGTGTGTACTGCCTGTGTCCTCTGCAGTGTGCACCTAAAGCTACGTGGTGCGTGTACTGCCTGTGTCCTCTGCAGTGTGCACCTAAAGCTATGTGGTGTGTGTACTGCCTGTGTCCTCTGCAGTGTGCACCTAAAGCTATGTGGTGTGTGTACTGCCCGTGTCCTCTGCAGTGTGCACCTAAAGCTACGTGGTGTGTGTACTGCCCGTGTCCTCTGCAGTGTGCACTTAAAGCTACGTCATGTGTGTACTGTCTGTGTCTGTGCTATTTTTCTCAATGATTTTCATCCATATTGCAGGGACCAGACATTACATTAAAGCTGCAAGCAGTTTTAAATTACTTTTTTCTTATAGTAATCTCATTTTGTGCAGGGACAGTTCTAAACACGTGCCACTTCACAGGCATACTATAGACACCCAGCAGGTACGACATTTAAAGGGTTTTTTTTTTCACTTTTTAGCATCATTAACCACTTCCATGCAGAGCATTTTCACTACCTTCCTGCCCAGACCAATTTTTAGTTTTCAGCGCTGTCGCACTTGGAATGACAATTGCACAGTTTTGCGACGTCGCTCCCAAACAAAATTGACGCCCTTTTTTCCCACAAATAGAGCTTTCTTTTGGTGGTATTTGATGACCTCTGCGTTTTTTGCAACAATTAAAAAAAAAACACATAGGCCCAGATTCACAAAGCACTTACGCCGACATAAGTGGAAATTTGCACCGGTAATTGCAAATGTGCGCCGACGTATCTGTGCGCCGGACCCACAAACCAACATACGCCTAAAAACTGGCCAGCCTACGCCGACGTAGCTTAATTACGCCGGCGTAGTATGGGCAAACTTTTCTTCTGGACGCATGTTGCTGCTCCCATTGATTAGGCATTCAAACATGGATATGAGGGAAATACGGCGATTCACAATCGTATGTGCTCATAGATGAGGCGCAACCCAGCAACATACATGCAAAGGTCTGCACCAGAGAACACAGGCCGGCGAATTAGGCGTACGTTACGTTCATTGCTTACGTGGTGATCCGGCGTAGCTTAGGCATTTGTGCTGGCGTGGTTATGAGCATGCGCATAAGGGTGCTGTTTCATGTGACCACGTCACGGCTACGTCACGGTGCATGCGCACCATGCTTGGACCATCATTTGCATGGGGTTACTCCCACTTTCACCTACGCTGGCCTGCGCCTTCGAAACTTATGCCACGCCGATGCAACGTTGGGAGCAATAGCTTGCTGAATGCAGTGCTTGCCTCTCCGCGCTGCGTCGGCGCAGCGTACAACGTTTGCGCTATGGCGGCGTAATGTGCGCCCAACTCTCTGTGAATCTGGGCCAATATCTTTTACTTTTTGATTTAATAAATATCATAATTTATTTTTTTTAACTGTTTTTTTTCCTCAGTTTAGACCGATACGTATTCTTCTTCATATTTTTGGTAAAAAAAAATTGCAATAAGCGTTTTTGATAAGTTTGCGCAAAAGTTCTAGGGCCGGATTCAGATACAATTATCTTCATCTAGGGCGGCGTAGCGTATCTTCTTTACACTACGTCGCCACAACTTAGAGAGACAAGTGCTGTATTCACAAAGCACTTGGGTCCTAAGTTACGGCGGCGTAGCATAGATGGGCCAGCGTAAGCCCGCGTAATTCAAAGTAGGTGGAAGGTGGGCGTGATACATGTTAATGACCCGTGACCCCATGTAAATGAGGTGCCGAACAAACGGCGCATGCGCCGTCTGTGGACGTATCCCAGTGAGCATGCTCTGAATCACGTCGCAAATACTCAATGCTTTAGACGTGAACGTAACTTACGCACAGCCCTATTCGCGTATGACTTACGCAAACGACGTAAACGACGGAAAATGTACACACACAGATCCATGGTTCTGCCGTGATTGCGGGCAATCGTGGGTGCCTGGCGGACATCGCAGTAGCCGTGCAAGCACACCGGGTCCCGAGCAATGCGGCACCCTAGTGGCCGGGAATGCAAGGACGTCATATGGCGTCCAGTCTGAAAGAGGAGAGGTTCCCGCCGACGTCATTTTACAATGACTCGGTAGGGAAGTGGTTAAAATCACTGCTCCAGAAAAAAGACAGTTTTTAAAACGTTTTTTTCCATTGATACATGTTAACTGTGTTTTACGACAATAACTTGCATATTAGGCTTTAAAATTAGCACTTTTGAATCCAAACGTTCGAGTCCCATAGACGTCAATGGGGTTCTAAATTTTCGCACGAATGGTCGGTCCGTTCGAAGGTTCTGGTGCGAACCGAACGGGGGGGTGTTCGGCTCATCCGTACAGGTACTGTAGCTATAAAATGTTTGTTATTTTATTAAAACAAATAAAGCAATCATTTTAATTACTGCCACTTAAAGTGTAACTAAAGGCAACCCTTTTTTGGGGGGGGGTTGACCGCGATATTCGGGAGCTAGCGGTAAGGTTTTAACCCCCGCTAGCGGCCGAAAAAGGGTTAATACCGCCCGCAACGCGGGCGGTATTACCGCGGTTTCCTATTGATTTCAATGGGAAGGCGCGGTATAGGAGCGGTGAACACACCGCTCCTATATCGCGCTAAAGATGCGGCTAGCAGGACTTTTGGAGCATTCCTGCTAGCACGCCGCTTCAGTGTGAAAGCCTTCGGGCTTTCACATTGAACACTACAGGGCATGATTTTTCATGCGGTATAGCAGCGCTATTTTTAGCGCTGTACCGCATGAAAAATGCCTCAATGTGAAAGGGGCCTTAGGCTAGATTCACACTTGTGCGGTGCGAATTTCAGCTCTCCTATCTTTGCAGATAGATAAGGGAAGTGTTCAGCAGATTAGCAACGTTTTAGCTGCGAATTTGGAGACCTGGGCGAAGTTACGGTTGAGAGGAGAGTGGGGGAGAAGTGTATTGAGCTGAATGAGAGAAATTCCTGAAGAGAACTGAACACATCTGCGTATCAGCTGCGTACCCATAGAAGATAATGGGCCTGTATTCGCACCTGAGCCGCACCGCAAGGCATAAAATCCGCATACGTTTTACTGCAATGTGCAGTGCGAATGCATCGCACATATGTGAACCAGCCTCATTGAAAACAATGTATTTAGAAATGTTCTACGTATTGGATGCGGTTTAAGCCGCACTCAATTTGCATAGGTGTGAACCCGGCCTAATAGAGGGAAAATATTCCAATGGCACACCAGGATTCCTTCACTCTCCATTTCTGTTTTGGCTATGGGCCAGTAAGTGAAAGAAAATTTCATTAATTGGATGCAGATGGCAAAAAAAAGAAACCCGATGGGGGTTCTAACCCTCTCTTGCCCTATCCAAAACATATTCCTTGTTGTCTAAAAACTAACCCTATTCAAGCATTTTTTTTCTTTAATATATCTTGTAATCTAAAGGTAAAAAAAGCCTTATTTGTCCCCAAAATATGTATGTATTACGGTACTTTGTTATGTTAAGTAATGACAAAATTATTGCTGAATAAATAAGCGCATAGCATAAATGGAAAAATTGTTCTGGTCCACTCCCTGAGATATACAAGTACAAGAGCTGAAATGGTTACAAGAAAAAGTCACGGTTTGCTAAGGTGCTTATAATTTTCAGTATGGAACAGAACCAGTTGCAGATTGATTAACAGATTACTTTTGAATTAATTGTCAGTTCAGAAATTATGACCTTGCATGTTTATATGTAAAATCCATCTACAAGCAAGAGTCACAATTGCCTCTTTCTGCCCCTTTGTTTATTTCCATGTTTTTCTTATTTATTTTTGTATTTGTGTTTCCCAAACTCAAAGCAATTTAGCACTTCGTAGACGGAACTTCTGGTAAAGGCCATTTTGCTTAAAGTGTACAAAACTAGATGACTGACATAAACAGGACATAGATTGACTATAGCGTACTGCTTAGATGGTTTCTGATTGGCCATAGGGAATTCAAGAATACAGCTTAGATGTAAGAGTGAAAATGCTTCTTGGTTGTAATTTACAGTTTTCAATTTCTCAGATTTTTTTGTTCATTTCCACTTTTCACTGGCCAAATATCAGGAACAGGGACACAAATGAGTGGTGCTGACAAATGACTGTTATGTAACAGATTTAAACCTAACAAAAGTGGTTTTCTGTGGTAAAGTGCTTCAAACGTCTATCCACATGTCTGAATGAATAATATAAGGAAACTTTTGCATTATAAAGCCTGCAATACACGACCTATTGTAGACCTAGTGAGTTGATAACTGAACATGTATTGGACAAGCATAGAAATATATAGTGTTGCTCACGAATATTCGCATTGCATTCGCGAATAACTCGAATATTGCGGCGAATATTCGCTATGGCGAACATTCGTATTTTTTCAAATTTATTTGTAAAACAGATCACATCCTAGTGATCTCCATCAACGTCTAAAAGCATTGCTGGTATGATTAGAGAGAGACCCTGGGCCGAGTAGCTGATGCGATTCTTTTATGTTGCCGAAAATTCGCATTGCAAATTTTCGGCAACATAAAAGAATCGCATCAGCTACTCGGCCCTTCTTTTGCATCAGAGCCAATCAGAATAACTCGAATATTCGGCAAAAAGAATATTGCGCGATATTCCTTTTGCCGAATATTCAAGTTATTCTGATTGGCTCTGATGCAAAAGAAGGATCGGAGAAGATAATCGCGCAATATTCCTTTTGCCGAATATTCGAGTTATTCTGATTGGCTCTGATGCGCCCTTCTTTTGCATCAGAGCCAATCAGAATAACTTGAATATTCGGCAAACGGAATATTGCGCGATTATCTTCTCCGCCCTTCTTTTGCATCAGAGCCAATCAGAATAACTTGAATATTCGGCAAAAGGAATATTGTCCGATATTCCTTTTGCCGAATATTCAAGTTATTCTGATTGGCTCTGATGCAAAAGAAGGGCGGAGAAGATAATCGCGCAATAGGAATATTGCGCGATTATCTTCTCCGCCCTTCTTTTGCCCCCTTATTCTCCTTTCTTTTAAGTAGAGTTAGTGTAGAGTTAGTGTTTAGTGCATATTAGTTTAGTAATACAGGAAATGATCTCCGTTTATGAGAATTTCGCAAAAAATGTTTTGGATAAAATATCACGAATATTCGATATTAGCGAATATTCGCGAATATTCTTCTATATATTCGCGCAATATCTCAAAATCGAATATGGCGTATTCTGCTCAACACTAGAAATATACCACATAACTTTTACCTATGAAAATGGTTAAGGAAAAATCGTTTTAAGGAAAACATGGAGGCTATCATTTTTTTCTTTAAAAAGCTTGTTGCCCATCTGTCATTCTGATCCACTTGCTTTAATACCTTTGTGATCTGAAAATGGCAGAGGCTCCCAACTCTCCTTGTTCCACCTACGACTGGTCTTTAACAAACTGTTGGACTTGATTTTTATTTAAATCCAGAAAGTTGGAGCATGCGCTAGTCCTTATGTGGGGACTGTGACATAACATGGTAGGGTGAGCAGTGTGTCGCAGAATGCACTGTATGGTGTATTTCGAGATGACCTAAACCAAGTAATAGGCTCGTTTTCTTAATTTCCTATTCGACAAACCTCTTTGCTGCTGCATCACTGTGCAACTGGATTATTCACATGCTGGCCTGAATGGAAGGACCTGGACAGCAGGAGGCCTGAACAGCAGTCTCTTCTGAAGCAGTAGGATGTCCAGTGACAGTGTGAGTACCTCTAACCACCAGGACAAAAAAAGGGATAAAGCTGCCAGATACAACATCCAGCAAGCTTTTTGGGATTGTACCAACAAGCTTCTACCCAAACCTCTGTCCTGGGACATTTCACAAAGCAGCCAGGTGGGCTGGTATTTTGAAGTGAGGGGACATAGAGCTCCTGCAAGTTGCTAAAATCACACCCAGGGGACACAAATCTCCTAGAAGAGGGATTTCCTTTTCCAAGCACAGAAAGGTTTGTTGCTGTTCGGGAGGGAATGTAGTGAGGGATTTGTTCGCTTTTGTGGTGTGCATAAAGAAGGAAGTTGTCCTATTTGATCTTCTCTGTTTTTTTTTGCACTATAAACAAATAAAGAGCGTAAATTAAAAAAAAAAACCACACAATATTTTGTACTATTTGCTATAATAAATATCCTCAAAAGCTATTTTTTTTCCTCAGTTTAAGCCGATATGTATTATTCTACATATTTTTGGTAATAAAAATCAAAATAAGCGTATATTAACCACTTGACTACTGGGCACTTAAACTCACTTAATAACCAGACCAATTTTCAGCTTTCGGTGCTCTCACATTTTGAATGACAATAACTCAGTCATACAACACTGTAACCAAATGAAATTTTTGTCCTTTTTTTCCCACAAATAGAGCTTTCTTTTGGTGGTATTTTATCACCTCTGCGATTTTTATTTTTTTCGCTATAAATGAAAAAAGAACGAAAATTTTGTAAAAAAATGTTTTCTTCATTTCTATTATAACATTTTGCAAAAAAGTAATTGTTCTTCATAAACTTGGCCTAAAATGTATACTGCTACATATCTTTGGTAACAAAACAAAAAAAAATAGATATTATTTAGTCTGGGTGAAAGTTATAGGGTCTAAAAGCAATGGTACCAATTACTGAAAATTGATCAATTTGATTTCTTGAGACCCTAACATGCCAGAAAAGTACAAATACCCCCAAAATGACCCCTTTTTGGAAAGAAGACATTCCAAGGTATTTAGAAAGAGGCATTGTGAGTTTTTTGAAGTTGTCATTTTTTCCCACAATTCTTTGCAAAATCAAGATTTTTTTCATTTTTATTTTCTTTCCACAAAATTTTCATATTAGCAGGTTATTTCTCACACACAGCATATGCATACCACAAATTACACCCCAAAACACATTATGCTATTCCTCCCGAGTATGGCGATACCACATGTGTGAGACTTTTACACAGCGTGGCCACATACAGAGGCCCAACATGCAGGGAGCACCATCAGGCGTTCTGGAACACCCAGACCAATTCTGACATTTTTCTCCTACATGTAAAAATCATCATTTATTTGCTGGAAAATTACATAGAACCCCAAAACATTATATATGCTTTTTTAGCAAAGACCCTAGAGAATACAATGGCGGTTGTTGCAACTTTTTATCGCGCATGGTATTTGCACAGCAATTTTTCGAACACATTTTTTTTGAAAATAAAACAATTTTGTGCTTTTTAAAAAAAAACATTGGCCCAGATTCACAGAGCGATTACGAGTGCGCAACTGCTGTTGCGCGTGCGTAAGTCTAAATGTGCGCGTGCGTATAGTTGCACGCGACTCACAAAACAATATACGCCAGAAATCTACGTTTTTTGGTCCGGCGTAATTGAGTTAGACCTTCGCTTCCCTTCGCGCAAAACTGCGCTAGACACACCATTGATTTGCTAGTCAAATATGCTAATGAGGGAGTTACGGGGATTCACAAAAAAACGCAGTTGCTGCGCAGGCTACGCGATGTGCGCAACAGCAAAATGTTCTGTCTAAAGTTAGAGGACCTAAAAGCTGGTCTAAATTTTGAAAAAAAGTCTAATTGTCAGATAAAGCAACACTGTTAGTGAGGAGTTCAGCAGTCACACGTGTTACCAACAATCTGTATGCCAACATGCCAGGGGCATCGTCGCGCATAGCTATACTACTGACTTTAGATGAACAAAGAAGGAGGAGGGCACGGAGGATGGCACTAAGGAGGGCACGGGAGATGTTTTTTTTTTTTTTTTCTTTGCTTATATAAAATTTACAATTTAAATTAATTTAATACAATACTCTTATCTGATACAAGCCCCTCACCATCCCCACAGATTTCGAACAGAACATGTATGGGGACAGCTGGCTGGTTGGTGAGTGACATGGGAGTCAGGCATGACTATCCCCTCCCGTGATGCACACCTCACAAGTGGCACATGCATGACTAACATCCTCCTGTCTTTTCCCTTCAAGGTGACTCTGCATATGAACTGGAACCCCATCTCATGACCCCATCTCATGCCAGCTCACATTATGCATCTTTGCACGTTAAACACACACATTAATCATGGCACAATGAGAATGCATGCATGCACACCACTGTGGTCCCTAGCACACACAACCCACATCCTCATCAAATTGGATTGGCACCAGTCCACCATGCAAGACTGGTGAGCAGTAACGCCACGTCAAGGCTCCAATTATGTCACTGTACATTCATACACCATTCACACGGACCTGGGAATCACTTCTCCCTGGTCCTGGGGAACCCTTCTCCACCCAAATTGAGGATGACACCCCTTTTCCAGCAGGAATGTCACCCCCACATTCAAACATCATTCACAACCCAAAAAATGCAAAAAAGGTCAGCAAAAAAAAACAAAAAATGCATAGAAAAAAAAAATGCATAGAAAAAAAAAAAGGCAGAGAACGAAAATAAAAATGCTTTCAAACCAAAAAAAGGGGGAAAAAAAAATTAATGCCCTCTGCCTGAGCCACGCCTGGGGAGCCCCCGGCCACGGCCCCGGACCCTCAGGGGAGACGCATGGGGGAGGGGAAAAGCCGGGGAAGGAGGAGCAGCCCCTGAGATCTGCCCACCTGGCGGCCTGCCCTCCAAGGCCACGGCTATTCTGTCCAGGGCAGCACCAAGTGTTGCCGTGTTGCCCTGGATAGCCTGGGTAAGGGCCCTCACATCCTGCCCAACGCCTGCTGCTGTAGTTTGCAGGTCATTTAGGCAGGTTGTGGAGGCCCGGGAGTGGGAGTCCAGGTTACCCAGCCTATCGTTGATGGAGGACAGGCTCTGATCCACCCGCCCCATAGTCTGGCAGAGCTGTCTCAGAAGGCGGGTCTGGGTGGCCAGGTTCCTTCTCAGACAGGCGGGCAGGAGATTGGGCGCCCCCCTGGTGCTCTGGGATGACCTCCTGGCCCCAGCTGATGGTTGTGGTCGGGGAGAAGGGGAGGCCCTTGTGAGGGGAGCCATGTTGGGGGAGGAGGGGGGGGCTCCCCCTTAGGGAGGGCAGGCTTCTTGCAGCCAGAGGGGAAGAGTCCGCAGAAACCAAACGTCCAGTGCCTGCCATGGACTCCTCCTCCTCATGATTCTCCTCCTCCTCATGATCGTCCTCCGCATGATCATCCTCCTCCTCTTGTTCCTCCTCCGCGGACTCTGGCCTTGTTGGGGGGGCCTCATTAGGCTGCTGTCCTGGCGTTGGAGCGGTCAGGCCAGATGGCCCTGCACCCTCCTGCACAGCTGTGGATGACACAAACCATTCACAGGTTGGAGGATCCACACACTTGCCACATATTCCCTTTCACCCCCTCCCCCACACATGCTACACACCTGAGAGAAATAAAAACCTTACCTGGCACCGCGGGGACCGGACTTGTGTCAAAGCCTGGCAGGCCCTCCACTTCATGCCGGTGAAAGGTCAGGGCCACCACACGCTCCGTCGCTGTAAATCTAATCCGGCATGGTGGGCCCCCTCCTGTGCCCCTGGCATGGGCATTTATTGCGGCCATTTTTTTTTTCACCTCACGCCGGAGGTCATTTATTTTCTTTTCAATCCCAGACCGGGTCCGTGTCTCCCCCTCCCCCGATGAATTGACCTGCTCCGTGATCATATCCAATATCTTCCTCCTCCTGGCCGGGGTGGTGGTGGCACTCTGCGGGCCGTGGAGAAAACGCCCATACTCGCTAATGGCCCGGGCAAGAATTCTTTTTTCCCCCACTGTAAAATTAAGCTTTCTTTTTCTCTCTGTCATACTTCCAAACAAACTCACTAGCAGTCACCAAAAATCAGTCACAAATACAAGCACAACCAATCAGACAAGAACACACTCAAAGAGAAAAAGAACACCCAAAAATCACACTAGCACTCAGCAAGAAACAGTCACAAAAAAATCAGATGAAAAAATAAAGCAAGAAAACAAACGCACAGAAATCTATCAATCAAACAAACAGTCTCAAACACTTATCAAAACTCACTTTCACAAAAATACCAACAAGCACTAGATCACACAGAACACTAATCTGACAACTACAAAACACACTCTAACGAACAACAGAGCAAAAGCACTTGATTCAATGGGAAGGGACACAAAGGGATGTACTTTTGCAATGGAAGTGCGTTTGTGTGTGTCTATTTATGCTGTCTGCGTAGTTCACAACGTTGCCCTAGTCCATTTCCAATTTCACTGATTGCGCCGCTCCCGAGTTGTGAGCATGCGCACAACGGAGCTGACATGGTTTCCTTCACGCGCGCATGCGCGAGTCGGCCGGCCCTTCATTTGCATGGGGTCACGGCTCATTTCAATGTAACACGCCCACGTCCCTCCCAATTTGTATTACTCCTCCTTACGCCTCAGGAAAAAACCTTACGCTTGCGCAATCTCTTGCGCAAAAGCTACGTGAATCGCGGGATTACGCGGCTATATTGCGCAAGTCTAACGGAAAAGTGGTGCGCTACGCCGGTCCAATAATGCGCCGATGTACGTGAATCTGGGCCATAAAATTTAGCCCAAGATGAAGTTACGCAGAGTAAATAGATACCCAACATGTCACCCTTCAATATTGCACACGCTCGAGGAATGGCGCCAAACTTCGCGACTTAAAAATCCCCATAGGTGACGCTTTAAATATTTTTACTGGTTACATCATTTTAGTTGGAGAGGAGGTCTAGGGCCAAAATGATTGCTCTCGCTCTAACGTTTGCAGCGATACCTCACATGTGTGGTTTGAACACTGTTTTCATTTGTGGGCGGGACTTATGTGCACGTTCGCTTCTGTATACGAGCACGCGGGGAACAGGGGCGCTTTAAGTTTTTTTGTTTTTTTTTTATTGTTCATTTTACTTTATTTATTTTAGTTTGACACGTTTTTCCCCAAAAATAAATGTTTTGATTACTTTTATTCCTATTACAAGGAATGTAAACATCCCTTGTAATAGGAATTTAGCGTGACAGGTCCTCTTCAGTGAGATATGGGGTCAATAAGACCCCACATCTCACCTCTAGGCTGGGAAGCCTGAAAAAAACGACAGCAGAGTATCGCACAGGGAGTATTGCGCAGGGAGTATTGCGCAGAGAGTATTGCAGAGTATTGTTCAGAGTATTGCGCAGGGGGTATTGCAGAGTATTGTTCAGAGTATTGTGCAGGGGTACTGCAGAGTATTGTTCAGAGTATTGCGCAGGGGGTACTGCAGAGTATTGTTCAGAGTATTGCGCAGGGGGTGCTGCAGAGTATTGTTCAGAGTATTGTGTGGGGGTACTGAAGAGTATTGTGCAGGGGTACTGCAGAGTATTGTGCCGAGGTACTGCAGAGTATTGCGCCGGGGTACTGCAGAGTATTGCGCCGGGGTACTGCAGAGTATTTCTGGGGGGTATGCAGAGTATTGCTGGGGGGGGATGCTGAGTATTGCTGGGTGGGTATACATAGTATTGCTGGGGGGGTATACAGAGTATTGCTGGGGGGGTATACAGAGTATTGCTGGGGGTATGCAGAGTATTGCTGGGGGGTATGCAGAGTATTGCTGGGGGTATGCAGAGTATTGCTGGGGGTATGCAGAGTATTGCTGGGGGTATGCAGAGTATTGCTGGGGGTTTGCTGGGGGTATGCTGAGTATTGCTGGGGGTATGCTGAGTATTGCTGGCGGTATGCTGAGTATTGCGCAGGGGGTTGCAGGGATGGATGAGCAGGGATGGATGGATCTGTGACTGCAATAGTCACAGATCCATCCACAGCGCTGCCGCCATCCGCGCTCCCCCTCTCACACTGTACCGATCGGTACAGAGAGAGGAGGGAGGAACCGGCGTCATCAAATGACACCGGTCTGTTTACATGTGATCGCGCCATCATTGGACAGTGCGATCACTTGGTAAACCGCCGCCATCAGCTGCGATTTACCGTGATCCGTGACCCGCCGGGTCCTCTGTGCGTGCCCCAGGGGGCGTGCGGGAGCGCGACTCTGGAATCACGTTATATAACGTGATCCCAGAGTTAAGCAACCACCTTGCCGCCGTTATTTTTCGGCAGGTGGTTGCTAAGTGGTTAATTGGTTTGCGCAAAAGTTATATGCCACATACACACGACCGTTTTTATTGTCATGGAAAAAACAACGTTTTTCTTGACGTGATTCTTGTCAAGCCTGCCTTGCATACACACGATCCTGAAATGCTCTGGAGCCTACACACGATAGTTTTTAATGACCAATTTAAAAATTTCCATTTTTCTTGTCATGAAAAACGGTCGTGTGTACGCGGCAATAGTGTTTATAAAATAGGGCATTTTTATTATTATTTTATTTACTAGTAATGGCTGTGATCTTGGGACTGCGACATTATGGCAGACAGATCGAACACCTTTGACACATTTTTGGGACCATTTACAATTATACAGCGCTCAGTGCTATAAAAACGCACTGATTACTGTGTAAATGTCACTGGCAGGGAAGGGGTAAACACTAGGGGGTGATCAATTGGTAAACTGTGTTCCCTAGTGTGTGTTCTAACTGTAGGGGGATGGGACTGACTAGAGGAAATGACAGATCGTTGTTCCTAGCTAGTAGGAACTCACAATCTCCCTCTCCTCACAGAACAGGGATGTGTGTGTTTACACGTGCACACACCTGCTATCCCGCTTGCAGGAGCCGATGTACAGCTACAACAGCTCGCAGGAACGTGCCAACCTGCTGCAGTATAATGGCAAGTGGTTACAGTAAAACAATAAAAATGAAAAATTGCTTTAAATATAGTCCCCTTAGTCTGCCTGTAGAGTGGTACATCCGAAACCATGTATAGAACCTGCTGCAGCAAAACTGAAATTTCGAAAGAAAAAAATTTACTTTTAAACTGCCGGCAATACAATACAATACACAAGTGAATATGCGCAAAGAGTGAAAAACACAGGTACCTCAGCAATATAGAAAATAATGAACTTAAAGCGGAGCTCCAGCCGCAATTTTTTTTTTTTAAGTCAGCAGCTACTAACAGTGTAGCTGCTGACTTTAAATAAGGACACTTACCTTGTCCTACTTGCCCGCGCTGATGGGCCCCCCGATGCCGGTCCCACGATCGCTCCGGGTCCCGCGCCGCCATTCACACTATGGGAAACAGGCAGTGAAGCCGTACGGCTTCACTGCCCATTTCCTACTGCACCTGCGTGAGTCTCACGCTGGCTTGTGAATGAGCGCGCTGCTCTCTGAGAACACACACAGTTCCCAGAAAGCAGCGCGCCCCATTCACAAGGAGAAGGACAAGAAGAAAAGGCACCGCGGAGTGGAAGAGGCAGATTACGGACTTCCGCATAGCAACAGCTATTTCGGGTGAGTATTTTTTTTTTCAGGTTTTTTTTATTTAATTTTTTTAAACAACATGGCAAAATGTTGTTTTCCTGGGTGGAGCTCCGCTTTAAAATTGATAATAATAAAATGATAATGTACAAGAAAATTTGTACAGTATAAGTGAATAAGTTAAAATAAAGTTTAAATTAAAAAAAGTCGAAGGCTCAGGGGCATATGGATAAGAGAAAGTCCGAGGATGGGTGAAGATTTGTTTGTTATGGACGTCACACATACATGCTCAGGGCTGCCATCATGGGATAACAGAAACCGTGTTCCAAATACTGTCAGGAAAAAAACACAAGGGGAGAGGCGCCTCTAAGAGTGTCACGATCCCTATCGTGCCAAGCAGACGGCGAGGCGTGGTCGTGCTCCAAGTGGCTCTGGGTGGGCTTGAACCCAGGACTTCTCCGTTGCTATTCCAGGTCTTTTCCTCTGAGCCACTTCTCAGTTGAGATTCCGTTTGCTGTCCATTGAAGCCTGGTGCTGAACTATGTGCTGATTGCCTGATCTCCCTGCAATCTGCACCTGACTACCCTGGTCCAGCTGAGGCAGGTTACCCAATTAACCAGGGTATAAAGCCCTGCCTCACTCTGACAGCCTTGTCAGTTCATTGTTATTGATCTCCCTGTCTGTACCTGTATAGATCTTCAGCTCCTAGACTGACCCCGGCTTTTGACCTTTTGCTTTGTACCTCGGATTGCTGCTATCTCCTGTCCTTTGACACCGGCCTGTACCTTCGGACTTCCTCTACCATCTCCAGCCCTTGACCCACGGCTTGTGCCCCGGACTTGTCTTCGGATCCTGTTTGTTTGGACACCTGTTGTCACCTTGATAGCTGCTGATCCGTTCTATATACGAATAGCTTGCATCTGCTTGGGACTTCCAGACATCTCCTTCGTCACCTGCTACTACTACACTTAGCAGAACCGCAAGTACCAAATACTACCTGCTTTAGCTATAGTCTGTGTTTGTACATTGGCAGTAATACCTTGCATGTTTAAGATAACAGTCACTTCCATCCTACCTTGTCTGTATCAGAGATACTTACCTGTTCCCCCTCAGTTAGTTGCTTATGAGGGAATAAGCATCTACAGTCTTTCAATTGGTTGTCCATTAGAGGTTGTGATGATTTAACCCCGAACTTTCTGTTTATTCTGAAAGAGAAACTGGTGGTTGTACCTGAGAGACCTCTATAGTTTAAATCCAATTGCACTACTGTATTTACATAGCAGGGATGTTACAAAGAGTAGCTGTTTAGGTAATTTAATAGGTTAATAAATACAGGCAACTCACGTTTAGTGAAGTAAAAACAAGCATTGTATAAAATTCCTTAGGTGGAAGAGGTCCTCAGTTCAGTCACTGTTGTTCTTCTGCGCTGCGCTGTCTGCAGTTGTCCTTTTCCAACCACTGTAGGGTGTTGAGGCCGGCGGCGGTGGTAAGGCTACAGGGTCAGGCTGGAGCTTTGAGTTCTGCGGCAATCCGAACGTAGTGACGTCACTGGTATGCAACGCGTTTCAGAGCAGGCGCACTGCGATGACGCGGCAGTCTCGCTCCTTTTTCAAGCTTTTTCAAGCTCCTGAACCATACCAGGCTTCATGCCCTTAATATAAGAAAAATAATAGGCTGCACACCATGATTGTGATCCACAATCCTTTATTGGGACATCCAAGTGTGACACAACAAGAGCAGAGTGCTCAGTAGACACGTTTCACACTGTTATTGTATAAGTGCTTATTCAATAAGGTAAGGATTGCAGAGGTGAGCCAAAGGGGGCACCCACAAGGTCCATTAGGCTTCTCTATCTCACCTGGAGCCACAAGCCTTCTCTGTTTAAAAGCCCTTAACATGGGAGGGTGCTTCAGAGCAGGGGTCTCTGCCCCCCCACCCCAAAGCAACTTTTCCCCATGTTGAATGATTATGGGGTACATTGTACTCCTACTTATTCACCAAAAAAGTGTCAATAAGAAAAAACATTTTTGACAATTTCTTTATTTATTTTTTAAATAAAAAACAATGTCCCCTGATGTAGATCCATCATCAATCACGGCGCCCACCACCACTGCCCGACCAGGAAAAAATAACGATATGCCCACGAGGAAGCTGATCGCCGGGGGTCTGTTCAGTTTTTAAATAGGTAAGGGGTGGGGCCAACTGGTGACGTCACTTGGTGACACCACCATCTTGTGACGTCACCTTGTGTTGTCTAGTCTGACTGTATATACATATATATATCAAATACACTGCCACTAACTAACCTGCCTTCTTAATCTGGCTCAATCTTTCTATCTAGCGCCATCCACTATAACACACTATATGAGCGCTGTGTAAACAACCTTATATAATGTGGGGCATGGACTTAGTCCCCCTGAGCCATGATTGCCTTTGGCCAATTATGGCTCTTGCTGAGGAGTGTGCTGTGATTGGCCAAAGCATGCAGGTCAGGTGTATGCTTTGGCCAATCATCATACAGCAATGCACTGCAATCTCACAGTGCATTATGGGGTGTTCAAATTTTCCGCGAACGCCCCATAAAATTCGCTTTTTGGCTCGACTTCAACTCGAAGCTCATCCCTATTAGGCAACAAGCTTTGTGAGCTGACAGCTTTTATGTCTAAAGACAATTTGGATTTTGTTGTGACTAAAGAGACATGATTTAAGAATTCAAATAACTGGGAAGTAACTACACCAGGGTAAACACTATACAGAAAAAACTGAGTGGGAAAGGAGGGAGTTGGAGTTGCCATATACTGAATGTCAAAAATAGCATAAGGCTTATGCTCCATACTACACAACATTAAAAAAGATAGGTATACGTGTTTCACATGATAATTTGTGCTTTATTAATACCACCATTTAATTGGGGACAATGCGACTTCCATCGAGTATGCAAATTTGAGTTCTAGTGATCACCAGTGTCTTTTGTTTTGATATTAAAACATGAACACGAAAATCATATATAAAAAATAAAGTTTTGCTTTCTAAATAGGCAACTTTTGCTGAAATGAATTTCTAAAAAATGTATTAAAAGGTTGGAGCAAAACGGCCTTGTTGGTAATTCGTTGCTACAATTTGACATTTTGTTGAACCACAAGTGACTTGTGTTCAAATTTATGTATGCCCAGAACCCAAGGGATTTAACTGGGAAAATGGGCGTGGCTTAAATGGGACGTGGCTCAAAGGGGGGTGGGGTTACAGTCTGAGAGGAACGTGGGATGGAGGAAGAAAGTATTCCCAACAATGGCAAAGTATGAAAAAAATTCCATATATAAAAATACGGTACCTTCATTGTATTTGAACAGTAAATATGAGACAACACATAACAATTTCCTGAATCTTTCTTAGAAAATATTTTTCTGCATTGACATGTTGAACATATTTGCTTTTTAAGCATTGCTAAATATATGAGATAAAAGAAATAACGACTCATCTGTTCCCTTGGCAAGTATAATAGCTCTTATTTTCTCTCTGTGACAGAATTGTTAATTACGAATGTTTATTAATTGTTTCTTTCCCAGTTTAAATCATACTCGCTGTTTTAGCTTTGAGCAAAGTGCTATTTCATGTGCTGACAGTTGCACCCTTGGGATGCATGAATGCTATGGAATGTAATATGCATGTTGCTGTAGTCCTTTATCATATTGTAGTTATTCATTGTCTTTTTTTCTGTCCCTTATTTTACATAATGTGTGTTGCAGTGTTAGATGTCAGCTTCTCTCTGAGACTCTTATTTAACATTCTACCCTGATGTATGTTTAAACGTTACCCATCCATCTTTTACTTTGTACTTTATTTATTGGTAACACAATCAGATATGCTGTGTCGCTTGCAGTGGCGTAACCAGAGTTATGGGCGCCCGGGGCAGATTTTTTTTTTCGCCCCCCCCCCCCTATAATCATCCACTCTGTAGATGACCGACCCTGAAACTTGCTTGTTGTGCACTGAGATTGGGGCCTTTTTTATTTTATTTTTATAATTTTTGCAGCAGCAACTTTAAGGGGCAATTTATAAAAAAAATGTTCGGAGCTACCTGGAAACCTGCACGTACATTTGTTCACATGCGAATGGAGGCAACAATGGTGATGGCATTGGTGCCTGGTGGCAGCACGGAGGTCTGAGTCTCCTCCTCTCTCCCCCAACTAGGTGCTGCTGGTGTGGTGGCGGTGCAGTGCCGAGTGTCAGTAGGAGGAGACTCAGACCTCCGTGCTGCCACCAGGCACCAATGCCATCACCATTGTTGCCTCCATTCGCATGTGAACAAATGTACATGCAGTTTTCCAGGTAGCTCCGAACATTTTTTTTTATAAATTGCCCCTTAAAGTTGCTGCTGCAAAAATTATAAAAATAAAATAAAGAAGGCCCAGATCTCTGTGCACAACAAGCAAAGTGTGCCCATAAAATATGATTAGATTAATAAAATATGAACCTAGCTTATCTTAAAAGTGGACACTGTCAGTCAGTGGGGCAGTGGACGGTGTCAGTGGGGCAGTGGACGGTGTCAGTAGAGGGTGTCAGTGGGGCAATGGACGGTGTCAGTGGACGGTGTCAGTGGGGCAGTGGACAGTGTCAGTAGAGGGTGTCAGTGGGGCAATGGACGGTGTCAGTGGGGCAGTGGACGGTGTTAGTAGAGGGTGTCAGTGGGGCAGTGGACAGTGTCAGTAGAGGGTGTCAGTGGGGCAATGGACGGTGTCAGTGGGGCAGTGGACGGTGTTAGTAGAGGGTGTCAGTGGGGCAGTTGACGGTGTCAGTAGAGGGTGTCAGTGGGGCAATGGACGGTGTCAGTGGACGGTGTCAGTGGGGCAGTGGACGGTGTCAGTGGACGGTGTCAGTGGGGCAGTGGACGGTGTCAGTAGAGGGTGTCAGTGGGGCAGTGGACGGTGTCAGTAGAGGGTGTCAGTGGGGCAGTGGACGGTGTCAGTAGAGGGTGTCAGTGGGGCAGTGGACGGTGTCAGTGGACGGTGTCAGTGGGGCAGTGGACGGTGTCAGTGGACGGTGTCAGTGGGGCAGTGGACGGTGTCAGTGGACGGTGTCAGTGGGGCAGTGGACGGTGTCAGTGGACGGTGTCAGTGGGGCAGTGGACGGTGTCAGTAGAGGGTGTCAGTGGGGCAGTGGACGGTGTCAGTAGAGGGTGTCAGTGGGGCAGTGGACGGTGTCAGTAGAGGGTGTCAGTGGGGCAGTGGACGGTGTCAGTAGAGGGTGTCAGTGGACGGTGTTAGTAGAGGGTGTCAGTGGGGCAGTTGACGGTGTCAGTAGAGGGTGTCAGTGGGGCAATGGACGGTGTCAGTGGGGCAGTGGACGGTGTCAGTGGACGGTGTCAGTGGACGGTGTCAGTGGGGCAGTGGATGGTGTCAGTAGAGGGTGTCAGTGGGGCAGTGGACGGTGTCAGTAGACCAGAGGACTTTTAATTGCCAAAAAAATAAAAATACAAGCAATCCACAGAAGAAAGAAGATATTAGATAAAGACTACTGGGTAAGCACAGGAGAATATAGTAAATATGCCAGGATGGGACTGCAGGGAGAAGTAGACTGATCTTTAATTAGCAGCCATGTCCCTGGAAGGAGCAGCATGACAAGTCCCACACTGGAGAGAGACTGTGAACTGATTTGCAGGAATGTAAAGACCCCTCAGCTCTGCACTCACCCATCTGTCGTGTCCCCTTATCTCACACAGCAGGCTTTGTGTTTGTTCTTGCCGCTGTCCAGACAGGTCACATGCTCGTCTAGCAGAGGGGAGAGGGGAAGAGTCCGAGGCTGTATCTCTGCATGGAGAAGGCAGTGAAGTGGTGTGTCTCTCCCCCTCACAGCACAGTCACTCCTGCAATGTGTCCACGAGGAATCCCGTACGGGTAGCAACCCTATGACCGGCGCGCTGGCAGTGAGGCTCACTGAGTGAGCACATGACCACATATGCCCAATCACAGGGCGGTGGCCTGGCCGTACTCGCCTCGGGAGTCGGGACATTATGACTCCCAGTCTCCCACCATATTAATTAAAAAGTGACACGCACCGTGCGCACGGCACGGTCCCGTTCCGGACGCCGGGATTTCGCCCCCCACAATTTTTCGCCCGGTGCGTGAGCCCCCCCTGCCCCCCCCTCCGCTACGCCAGTGGTCGCTTGACTTCCAGTTAAAATATTATTTTCTATTAAAGTCAGCACAGCCTTCATAATTCTTAATCTTCTAAGAGATGCAAGGATATATTTTGCATTTAAATCCAGATACACTTGGTTTGTGTGCAGTGTTAGGGTCTGTGGAGCATAGGAGAGCTAGAGGTAGCAGCCCTTAGCTGCCGTAGAGGAGCACTGTCATGAAGGAAACAACATTTGTCTTTGTAGATGAAGTGGGTTTTAGAACCCATCCCTTTTAGACATAAAAGCCATTGTTTCTTCTTAAAGGATTGTAAAGCTTTGTGTTTTTTTTACCATAATGCATTAAGGTGAAAAAACACCTTGCACTCTCGGGCCCCCCAGCCCCCCGTTTTACTTACTTAAACCATGAAACTCTGTGGGCTTGTTCCTGCAATGGTTTCCCCCAGCTTGAGGCGGCTCATCATTGGAGATTAATAGCATCGTAGTCATTGGTTTCCGCTGCTGTCTATCAAATCAATGATGCAGTGCGCCAGGGGCAGGGCCGAGTGATACATTCAGCAGCTATAGCCATCGTCTGTATCACGGACGTGCGCCCGCAAGCTAGCCCCCTTGGGAGATCCACCGAGGGACCCCAGAAGACCAGGATCGGGCCACTCTGTGCAAAACAAACTGCACAGTGGAGGTAAGTATGACATGTTAGTTATTTGAAAAAAAATATATACCTTTACAACCCCTTTAAGCATTGCTATATGAAGCTCTACTCATTGTTATTCAAAACAATCATGTATGAAATATTTAACAGTGTTGAGCGGAATACGCCATATTCGATTTCGCGAATATATAGAAGAATATTCGTGAAATATTCGTTAATATCGAATATTCGTGATATTTTATTAAAAAAATATTTTTGCGAAATTTTGCGAATGCGAAATTTCGCTAATGCGAATGCGAAATTGATTGTGAAAATCTCGTCCGCGCATGCGCGCGAACAACACGCGAAAACGGAGATCATTTCCTGGATTACTAAACTAATATGCACTAAACACCAACTATTAGTATGCTAACCAGCAGACATGTCTTCTCGCACACACGCCGAATGATTTCGACGCATGCGCGGAAGTGTTTTACTTCCTGGTGCGGTGACGTGACGTCACTGACACTTCAGCGCGCTGTCTGCTGGCGGGGATTTTGGTTTGCTCGTGTGTACATGTGAGCAAACCAAAATCCCAGCAGACAGATTTGTTCAAATCTGTCGGACAGACAGATTTGAACAAATCTGTCTGCTCGTGTGTACGAGGCCTTAGACGTCGATGGAGATCACTAGGATGTGATCTGTTTTAAAAATAAATTTGAAAAAATACGAATATTCGCAATAGCGAATATTCACTGCGATATTCGAGTTATTCGCTAATACTCGCAATGCGAATATTCGTGAGCAACACTAATATTTAAATCGACAAAGATAAATATCATTGTCACGTACCTGGTAGTAGAGCCCAACATGCAGGGAGCGGCCTCTTGTAAGCCTCTGACTCAAGAGCCCCTGGTAGAGTAGACAGGAGCTCGAGAGTGCAAAGGGGCACAAGTGTCTGGCAGGTAAGCTGGTGTAGAGGGCTGGGTGCAGCAGCGGGAGTTGTACTGTAGTCCAAGCAGGATGCAAGCAGCAGGCTGAGGGCTGTAAACCATGGCACAGCACTTGTGGAACAGGCAAATGGCAGGTGAGGACTGGCCGGGTCAAACACTGGCGGGCAGGTCAGGTACAGAAGCAGAATAAGAAGAATAGTCAAAGTCCAGGCCGGGTCAGTTCATCAGGTGGGCAGCAATCAGGTTAGAAGGAGAACAGGTGCAAGGTCAGGACTAGCCGGGATCAGAGACAGGCAGCAAGCAGGAGTAGTCGAGGGGAGAGCCAGATCAGGTAGCCAAGTAACAATCAGAGTCTCAGGTAGCAGGGGTCTTCAGGAAAACGCTGTAGACCGGACAGCAAGGCAGCAAGGTGTCTGATCCCTCTAAATATCCTATTTGGTGCCAAGTGTTGTCACAATGCGCACGTGCGTGGGCCGTGCGCCATTTCGTGCACCTGTGCACTACAATTGCCATTGTGCACGCACATGCACCGAAACGGCCCTCAGCGCACAGGCATTCCTCTGACACTGTTGTTGCCAGGCAGGTTACTGGAATGCCTTTCCTGACAATCACAAAATCACAGACAAGAATAAAAGGTGCACATATCAGGGCCTGAGTTACATTGGTAACATCTAATGCAGAGGTGCCCAAACTTTTGAAGCACAAAGGGCACTTAAACGACTTGGTATCTGGTAGCAGGCCACAATAAACGGAGCAGGGCGAATGGCAGGACTGGACATGGACACAGACAACTATACTCTTTTTTTTTTCTTTACCAGATCGGATTGGAGGTAGGACACAAGTCGGTTTACATCTGCCACTCCTTAGAGGTGAATGAGGGTCCAATTGGGTCAGACTGACCATGTGAAAGGGGCCCAAGGCTGCTTTCACACTGATCCATTGCAGTTTACCAACGCAGTGTACCTTACTTCGGCTTTCTTGCACTTTGCAATAGACTTCTATTATATTCCGCAGGTGTGGTGCACTTTCAGAAATCACACCCAACTCGCAGTTATTAACAGAAGTCTTAGGCTCAGTGCAGGTAACCCGTAGGTGCACTGCTCTGCATCTGTAGGTCAGTTTGAAAGCAGCCCAGTAACCACTGCAAAACACATATGCCCATATATACACTGAGAAAAATTATGTATAACAGTTTGTGAATGTGTATCATTATCATTCTACTATATTCACACTATGTTACCAAAAGTATTGGAACTTTAACGGCATCCCAGTTTTAGTCCTTAGGGTTCAATATTGAGTTGGCCGCCCACCCTTTGCAGCTATAACAGCTTAATTTCTTCTGGGAAGGCTGTTTAGTAGTATGTCTATCGGAATGTTTGACCATTCTTCCAGAAGCGTATTTGTGAAGTCAGGCACTGATGTTAGACGAGAAGGTCTGACTCACAGTCTCCACTTTAATTCATCCCAAAGGTGTTCTATTGGGTTAAGGTCAGGCCAGTCAAGTTTCTCCACACCAAACTTTCTAATCTGTGGCTTTATGGCCAACTCATTTTTGAACCCTACGTACTGGGATGCCATTAAAGTGCATGTGCGTGTAAAGGCAAATTTCCTAATACTTTTTATAATATAGTGTATATTAAAAACCAAGTAATATGTTAAACATTGTGTTAAATGTTTAGATCTAAAAGGTAGCACTTTATAGGAGGGGTTCGTTAACGTTTTAATCCATGGACTTAAATAAGAAAATTGTTACTTTACTTCGACCTAAGAAGAGAATTATTACCAAAATGTCAGCAAAGCCAAACAAAGACAAATAACAACAACCACATATAACCTTGCAAATGATTTCCACCATTTGTGTAAGCTGTAGTAAAGCAAAGCAAAATAAACTTTTTGTTATATTTCCCTATTGTAGCACTACCCCTCAGGAGCTGGTAGTAGATTTGGGTCCTCTGTTCATGACTAAGCACTAAACAGAGCTTCACCACTGCTGACAAAACCAAAATACCAGGGAGTCCCCCAGCTGTCAAACAATGAAAATACGCACACAAAGTTATACAATTAATGAGTAGGTTGTATTTAGATCAATAAAGTGTACAGTAGGTGTTTTAACAGTCAGTATGAGGTAACAGTGAGCAGTGCGTTTCAACACAGAAACAATGCAAAACAGTACAATACCCCTTTAAGTCGTGCCCACCCATCCTGCAGGACTGAGAATATAAACAATAGCCCTTAGACTAGGAAATACTCCCCAAGAAGAGTAACAAGAAACTAGGGCTAACTCACTTGTAGGCTCTTAGTCAGAAGAGTCTAGGTTTAAACACTAGGAAGTTGTCAAATCCACTACACACAAATAAACTGTCAGGTTGGTTCTTCTGCTGGCTTAGTTGGGACCCTTAAAAAGGAAGTAAACCCTTGAAAAAAAAACCTGCAAGACAAAGCCATAATGAGCTAGTATGACTAGCATACTAGGTCATTATGCATTACTTACCTTAGACCGAAACCCACGAATCTGTCCTCCAGCCTTATCCATTGCTCCCAGAGGTTACTTCCGGGTATCGCTGCTCCGGCACTGTGATTGTCCGGAGCGGCAATGACCAGAGTCACCTTAAGGGTGGGTGGGGGGATGTATTTGCCTCTCAAAATAATGAAGTTAAACTTGGGTGGCAAACTCCTTCCTCTTCTCTTCTCCTTGCTGAATAGTGTTTTTGAACTTGAATAACAATAAATGCTTGCAAAAAGAGTAGCAATAGGTGGGTCAGGAACCCACTCACCTGTTCTTTGTGTAATGTAGGGTGAAGTAATGAGTGTCTGGCTGGGGGCCCCCCTGTTTTTTGAAGATGAGCATGTGATAATTGTGATGACTTGTTCAATCCTGCAGCGAAAAGGTCCCCACCAATCTGCTTCTTCCACTCGATTCTCAGCTGAAACAGTGTACTTTGTGGATTCTTAGCCTAATCTGGGCAGGGCCAGGCCCACTTGGCTTGACACAGCTCTCAGATGTGCACCTTCCATCAGAAAAATCTCTTTCCAACTCTCTTCTGTCTTGAGCTTTTTATATGCTCTCACCCCCTGGCCAGTGCTTATGGACTGTGTATTTTAGTTACAACCTAACTGTGGGAAACAAAATCAGCTGTCAGCATAGTAATCCCAGTAGTATCTGTACACTTGTATTAAGGCTGTGATGAACATTAATGCTAAATACTGCCATCTTGTGGTCAAATACAAATCTACATTACAGTAACAATGCACAGTGTTACACTATCAACATTTTAAACTAGCACCAAGAACTCTTAAAGTCTTAAAGTAGTAGTAAACCCGCTACTGTTTTTTTTTTATACCTGAAAAGCAAAAGCCATAATGAGCTAATATGCACACATACTACATACTAGCTCATTAGGAAATACTTACCCTGGAACGAGGTGTGGGAAATTTACCTGGTCCACGCCGAGGGAGATGTCACCTTGCCTCGGCGTGTCTTCCGGGTATCCCCGCTCCAGCGCTGTGTTTGGCTGGAGCGGCGATGTCGTCACTCCCACGCATGTGCGTCGGAGACTTCTTTCCGGTAAGGTCGGGCCTTTAGCCGAGGATCCCCGCTGCGCATGCGCCGCTGCAGTCAGCGGCGCATTGCGAGGGGAATATCTCCTATACCGTACAGGTTTAGGAGATATTCTTTATACCTACCGGTAAGCCTTATTATAGGCTTACCTGTAGGTAAAAGTGGTAGTACAGAGTTTACTACCACTTTAACCTTGTCTGTGTAATTGACTCTGACCCCTTCTCTATGTCTCCCACTTGCTGTAGTCACCCGTCACTATCGACGTTAAACTCGATGGATATATGACCTCAAATGTTATAGACCTTTTGGCTTAAATGTGGAGTGGGATGTCAATTGTTTTATTGATAACAGTTAATTATTCTATTTTTTTCAATTTTCCTTCTTCTTTTTGTCTAATTAGATATTAATGATTAATAATATTGGTATTTTTTTAACATATTTTATAATATTTTTAATATATCCCTTACTTCATGGCTATACCTAATGAGTCTAAATTATTGGGATTGTTCTGTCTTGTTTATTTGTGTACTATTATGCCGGGATAAGTAAAAATTATTTTTCCTCTCTTTCGAGGGGGGGTCTCTTGTTCTCCCTTCCGGAAGGGTGGGCCCTCTCCCGCTTATATATTTTTAATATTTTTAGTGTATCCCTTACTTCATGGATATACCTTATAAGTCCAATAATTGGTAATATTCAGCTTCTTTGTTCCGTCTTGTATATTTGTGTGTCAATATGCCGGAAAAAAAAAATCCTCTTTTTTTGGGGGGGGGGGGGGGGTCGTTCTTTTCCTGTCCGGAAGGGTGGGCCTTCTCCCACATACATACAGTTATATTGCTGAAGGATATTATGGGTTTAATTTATATATTTTTTTATGTATTTTGATCCTGCCAATCTGGTGACTCTAGAGGTGGGACTGAAAAATCTCACTTCTGGTGTCCTGACTGCCCATTAAGTATTTAAGTGTGATGTGTTGGCGTGGGAATTTAGCCTGTGTTCCCAGTTGAAGCCATTTTTGGGGAAACGCGTCTGGTGGAGCTATTCCTATGCCATCATGCTCATATTACTCAGCCTTTAGGTTTGATCCTTGGCTGTGTTTTCTCAAATTCTCAAATACTTTTTTGCGTGGTTCTCTTTTTTTAATATATATCTGTAATGGTCACCACCGTTTACGTTCTTCCATCAACCCAAGCAGCTTATCCGACACTCCGACAATCCATGCAGACACGAGCCATTCCATTCCCCAGAATAACACATTAAGCAGTTCATCAACTGCAATACTGCACATTTAGTCTATGTTATCACTTGCGATCTGTGTCACGTCCAGTACGTGGGTCGTACGATTAGAAGATTGAAAGACAGACTTGGAGATCATGAATGAATGAATGAAAGAAAACTTATATAGCGCGGCACATGCGAACTGAATCGCCTCTGGGCGCTTGTTGTTCCTGTCTCCTTTGATATCAAAAGAGAAAAGTCTTGACCTTTTTCCTGAATGCTAAGTGGTTCTCCTCCAACCGAATGCTGGTTGGTAAAGCGTTCCATAGTCTAGGACCTTGGATCGCGAATCTTCTTTCTCCTTTGGACTTGAAGTTGGCTTTCGGAACCTGGAGCAGGTTCTGATTAGTGGATCGCAAAACGCGATTGGGGTTATGAGCTTTTATTATTTCGCATAAATAAAGGGGGGCATTCCCATGGACACATCTATGCGTAAGACAGAGAGCTTTAAAAGCAATTCTGTCTTTATCTGGCAGCCAATGAAGGGCTCTCAGTGAAGGTGAGATGGATTCCCAGGGTTTTTTCCCAGTCACAAGTCTGGCGGCCGTATTCTGAACGACTTGCAGACGAGCGATTTGGTACTTGGGGAGTCCGAGGTAAAGGGCATTTGCATAATCCAACCTGGAGTTTACAATTGCTCCCACCACGACCGCTAAATCCTCTTTAGGGATGAACGGAGTGAGTCTGCGTAGTAGGCGCAGCAGATGGTGAGATCCGCTGACTACTGACCCTATTTGTGCGTCCATTGTCATAAAGGAGTCAAAAATGACCCCTAGGCTTTTGACTTTGGCGCTAGGGGTGATGAGTTTGCCCAAAATAGGCGGGGGGGTCCACGCTGTTGAAAGTTGATTCCTGCGCTTGGCGTGAAACAGAAGAAGTTCTGTTTTTGCTCCATTGAGTTTAAGATAACTCTTTGTCATCCAATCCTCTATCAAAGAGAGGCATGTCTCTAGATTGAGGTGGTGATCCTGTCTATTGCAGATGCGGAAATACAGTTGCGTATCATCTGCATATGAGTGGTAGAGCAGTTTTTGGCTGCTGATAATCTCAAAAAGAGGACGAAGATATATGTTAAACAGCACTGGTGACAGAGGCGATCCTTGAGGGACTCCGCATTTAACTGTGCGTTTCTCAGACGTAAAAGGTCCTAACTTCACTGTTTGCGATCGGTTTTTCAGAAAAGAGGAGAACCAAGATAAATCGCCTTCTGCGACTCTGGCTACTTCAGCAAGCCGAGTCAGTAATAGTTTGTGGTCTACCGTGTCGAAAGCTGCACTTAGGTCCAACAGAACTAGAAGACAAGATTCTCCTTCGTCTGCGGCCTTGAGAACATCGTCCCATACTTTCAGCAATGCTGTTTCCGTCCCGTGTCCGGGGCGGAAGCCTGATTGCAATGGGTCAAGTAGCTTGTGGGTATCCAGATGCTGTTGCAGCTGTTGTACCACAACTTTCTCCATTATCTTTGAGAGTACATTGAGACTTGTTATGGGACGGCGGTGGAGTGGGTCCTTGGGGTCCAGGGAGGGTTTCTTCAGGATGGGTTGAATTATACCCTCTTTCAACTGTGAGGGCACTATGCCCTCCAAGAAAGACTGGTTCATAAGTTGCGTGATGGGAGGAGCCAGGATGTCGGCGCATTCCTTCAGCAGTTTTGTGGGGATAATGTCATTTGGCGCTGTGCTATTACGCAAAGCGCCAATGACATTCTTAGTGGTCTCAATGGAGATGGGTTCCAGGGTAAACTTACCTGATATAGGAGAATTACTATGGCTGCTGTGTGAGAGGCTGCAGGGGGGGCTGAGGGGGGAATTGTTTTGCTGAATGCTTTCACGGATTGCCTCGATTTTATTAATGAAGCAATCCGATAGTTCGTTGCAAAATTCTTGTGTGTCCAAACTAGGGGCTTCAATGCATCCTGGTTTCATGGTCTGGGTGACCATCTTGAAGAGTTCGCGGGGGCGGTTCAAGGCGCTGTTGATAGCCTCCGAAAAATAATTTTTCTTGGCTTGGAAAATTTCTTTGTGATATTTTCTTGTCGCCGCCTTGTAGATGGATAGGTGTAGCTCTGAAGAACATCTTTTCCAGGCAGATTCTGCCCTTCTGCGTTCTTGCTTCAGTAACGACAGCTGGTTGTTAAACCAGCTGCGGTTGTTTTTTCGGATGCAGGTTTTACGTTTCGGTGCTACCAAGTCGGCTGACTGTAGCATGGCCAAATTTATGGCATCCAGTGTTACAACGGCCGTTTGATGCGGCTGAATTGTTTGTATTTTTTTCCTTAGCGTGGTTTTGAAGAGATCCGAGTGGAGCTTCTTCTGACATCTGGTCCAGTGTGTTGTCACTGGATTTGATGTATTTGTTAAGGGGGGGATATTGGAAATAATGAATTTGATTGCATGGTGATCTGTCCATGGCAATGGTTCATTTTCCAGAATTTTTATTTCCAGATTTTGTCTGAAAATAAGATCGAGTGTGTGACCTGAAGCATGTGTGGGCCCACATACAAGTTGTTGTAGCCCTAATCCTTCCAGATGGTCAATGCAGGCGTCGGCAACAGGGTCTTGTGAGGAGTTGGCCCAGAGATTTAGGTCCCCGAGCAGCAAAAGTTGTTTGCTGTTGAGGGTATAAGTGGAGATAAACTCCGTCAATGATGGTAGCAGCTGCGATTTTGGGCCAGGTGGTCTGTAGCAGAGTAAGATCCGGACTGTCTCCTGGGAGTTTACTTGCAATTGCAGAGTAAGGGTTTCCATGAATGGAAGAGGGTTTTGAAGTACTGGTTTAGTGATCGCAAGGTGAGTCTTATGGATCACCGCCAGTCCTCCTCCTCTTTGCCCTATTCTGTTTTCCGTTATAATACGGTAGTTTTTTGGCACCAATTCACCTAGAATGGTGTTACAGTCGGCTGTGAGCCAGCTCTCTGTAATAAAGAGGCAGTCTAAATCGTGTTGTAGAAGGAAATCATGGATTTCTAGTCGGTGTTTTACTGCCGATCTTGTGTTGATCAAAGCACATGATATGTGCTTAGATTGGGGTAAACGTCTGCAATTTTTGATAGTCGATCGTCGATCGCTTCTCAATAGTCGCTCAATTCCTAGGACTTTTTTGGTGCTGGCTGGCAATATTGCGACAAATCGCCTCAGATCCCAAATGGTTTCCGCAGAATATTGCAGATTAGCCATGGTCGCCAAACACCGGGGTTTGGGGGGTATTCAAGGATTCGTTGAATCCTCTCTCTGTCTTGGTCCAGAGGAAGGCAAAAAAAACCCTAGCAGTGCTAGGCCAATCTGCTGCTGTAGGGCAAAAAAATTCCTTCCTGACCCCTTGAGAGGCGATCGGACGAACCCTGGATCAAGTACTGATAGTATTGGGAAGGGGGAGAGTGGGGCTGGGTGCAGCAAGATGGCTGCCGATCCTGCAGCAGGATCCAGGATGGGGGCTGTGATCCTAAGTGGATTGGTGCTGCTGGGAAAGACTGGGATAATGGTGGGGAAGCCGCTGCTTTTCTGGGGTAGGAGGGGGCTTGCTAGGGCAGTTTAGGTGATTGCAGGGGCTATGGCCCGGCGTACCGCTAGGCCGCGGGTGAAGCCGCGGCCTTTCCTAGTTCGCGGCTGCCACGATTGTGATCAGGCCGGCGCGGTTGTAAAAAAAGACTCCCAGAAGCGGCGGAGATTAAGGGGAGAGGTTGTGGAGGGATGCCTTGGGCAGTGATGGCGGTGTACGGGTACAGGAAGGGGGGGGGAACGGAGCGCAAGGGCCACAGCCGCGGCTTGTCCTGAAAAGGACGGCCGCCCAATGGTGTTCAAGGGGTGGATGGAGCGCCCTGTGCCCTGTGTCAGGGGCTTACCTTAAGGCTCTGGTGATTCCTGGACGGGAGAACCAGGGGATCCGGGGCGGTGGATCATGGGTCAGAGCGAGTCTGACAGCAGAGACTGAGGCTGGGGGAGGAAAGCCCTGCCTGTCTGGCTCCAGGAGCCGTACGCCCTTCTGCAAGGAGCGCACGCCGATTACTACTGGAGCTCAGTTCTAGCCCTGGGGAGGAGTCACTCTTTCAGACTCAATCCTGGAGAAAGAAAAAGATCACAACACAAACGTAGCCAGACATTGGAATCTAGTCCACCACAAGGACACTTCTAGTCTACACATACAGGGCATGGAGAAAATCACCCGTCCAGTGAGAGGGGGTGACAAATTCAGATTGCTGTGTAGACGCAATTTTTTTTGGATTTTTCTTTTATGTACCAGGGTGCCTGAGGGGTTGAATTTCCAATGGGGTGTCTCTTATTATTATGACTAGTGCATACCAACCACTATACTTTTTACCATCTATGTACTGGCATTGTTGCTGTTTTTCCTTTATTTTTTCCCTTCCCCCTTCTTCCCCCCCCCCCGCTCTCCTGCTGGCATCTGTATATTGACCCGTGTATATATCATCTTTGCCTCTATCTCCATTCCTATTTCCTTCTTCCTTCTTTCTTTCTCATCTTCCTTTTCCCACCCCCCTTCCCTTTTTTTCTTTCTGTTTTTTCTTCTTCTTATTCATAGTTGGTATTTATGTTCAGTTTTCATATCTATCATCCAGTTCCTTCCCTACAATTCGTGTTCTTAGCATTTACTCAGCCTCCATACTGGCCACGTTGTCACTTGATATAACGTACATGAAACTTTTATAATACTGTTTCCACTTTACGTGCTATCCATATTCCCATTATTTTCTGTATATATTTTGATTTCTTAATTTTCTCTTTTCTTTGCCATCGCTAGTGTTTTCATATTCTCTTTTGACATGTTTTACATTAGCCATATGTCATTACATATTTGGCCATTTACATGTTCCATTATTTAGGAGGTTCTGCCCCACAGTGTCCAAGCATTACGTGCTTGTATATTTGTGTCTATTTGATAATTAGTATTTCTTTTTTATACATGTTCCTTCGTTCTCTGTCTTCTCCTTCCTCTCCCTGTCTTCCTCCACTACTTACAACTGCCCGATTTATTCAATTTACGGTCCCTTTTAGTTTAAAGCCATACCTTCTAATATACCTTCTAACATACCTTCTAATATTGGTTACTTGCAGATTTCATCTTTTATATATTGAGTGGTATAGGGGGACAGGGGGAGGGTTGAGAGGGGAAGGGTAGGGATAGGAAGGAAGGGTAGTAATCTAAAGAGAGAGGGAACCAAGCAATAGGAAACAATGGTAGAGACGCAAGTCCCACCTTTAAAACCTCTCTCTATTAAACACATTGGGCCAGATTCAGATACAATTAGATTATCGTAGCGTTTCCCAAATACACTACGCCGCCGTATTTTACCTGGCTCTACGTGGAATCCAGGTAGATTTTGTCCAGTAAACGACGGCGGCGTAGTGCATTTCTCTCGGCGCAATCCATATACGCGATTAGGGGGCGTGAAGCATTTAAAATAGGCGCGTTCCCGCGGCGATCGAACTGCGCATGCTCCGTTCCCAAATTTCCCGCCGTGCATTGCGCGAAATCACGTCGTTACGTCATTTTTTCTTGAGTAGAGTCGTTTACGGACATTCCTATTCCCGAACGAGTTACGTAAAAAAAAATATATATATTTTAAATTCGACGCGGGAACGACGGCCATACTTAACATGGGTTACGCACTGTTAGACCAGCAAAAAGCTGGTCTAACAGTACGTAGAAAAAAATAGACGTAAGCGATTGCGAAGACCGCTCGTATCTTCGCGGATCGCCATAAAAACTCATTTGCATATCCCGAAGCATGAAAACGACGCAAACTCCTCCCAGCGGCCGCAAAAATATCGCAGCGTAGATCCGAAGGCTTACGAAGACGTAAGCCTCTCGGATCGAAGCCCGAAGCCGCCGTATCATGGTTTGAGGATTCAAACTAGTGATACGGCGCGCAAAATTTGAAATTACTCCTGTCTAACACCAGTTAGACACGCGTAATTGCTCTGTGAATCTGGGCCATTGATTACATCTGTAGTCTAACATGACTATGCACGTACTGCAGACTCTGTCTTGCATTTTTCTGTTTTTTATTGATTTTTTGTATCTATATGTATGTACATAAAGGAATTTTCTTTCGTTTACACATGCATATGTCTACACATGTATATATACAATAACTCTTTATTTTTGACATATCTTGTAAGAAGTGATGTCACGGATCACATCGGCTAAGGCGCACTGCAACATTTTTGCTACATGGAACCAATAATATTTTATGTTTTTGATAACCGCCTTCATGGTGGCATGTTTTGGTTCTACATATATTTGGCCCGTGTTCCGCTTTTACTCACTTCTTCTTTTTTATACTTATATATGATAGTATCTGTACAAATGATTCTAATCCTGATATAAATACATTAAGTCTAGAATATCCCCCCCCCCCCCTTTTTTATAAAATACTTTTTTGGGCTATAAGTCAATTTTTACTTTTATTTTAAATCCTTTTCTCATTTTTTTATTTGTTCTACATGGATTATTACTTTACCGGGTCTGCATCATGATATAGTCACAGTACACTATATAACAGAGAATGATCCATTTCTCTTGATTTTACCTAAGTGTATACTTTACATTGATACTTATTCATATGGTTCTCCATCTGTCCTCTCACCATTTCATATCTTGGTATTTCACCATTTTTGATGTTTCCCACCCATCATTTGATCTTCCTTATTAGCATACATAAGAAATTTCTTTCACAAACTCACTAGTTTGCAATCTCTTGTTTATTTATATTAGGTTACTATGTATCCACATATTTTAATACACTTGGTCTCCTCTCCTGTTCTTGGATAAATAGCTGCCACGATGTTACCTATCTACACTTTACCTCCCCCGGCCATGACTTATGACCGGGATGTGTTATATATATATATATATATACACACATAAACTTGTCTTTAACACACACTTCTTGGCATATGCTATCCACTAAGCAGTTTTAGAGATGGAGCTTTTCACATTTATTATTACATTTACAATGAATTTCATTTCATTCTTTATTTTTATTGACTTTTTTTATCTATTTATTTTGTACAACATATGTATATCCTTTTATATTGTTTTGCATTTTATTGTATTATGTTTCCTTTTATACATGCACATTATGTATACAATTTTGTCTTAGATCATTGTTGTATTTTGGACTTTTTTTTTCCACACATCTTTAGGTATACACAGGTGGACTGTGACTCCATATTGGCTTAAGGTGTGTCCTGTTACCATAGGCTCCTCCTAGCCAATTACCTACAGGGGTCAGATGTCTTCCTGTGAGTCTTATATATATATCAAACAGTTTTTATTGAATTCTAGACATTAATAAGGACTCAGCGCAAAACTTGTCGGATGTTCCCCTGCTTTTGTTGCTGTGACCCTGTTATGTATTTGCTGCTGTTTAATAAAGACAACCTGCATGGTTTTTGGTGTGCGGCCACACATCCTTCATTCATCTCTTATGCTTGCCTAGTGCACCACCAGCACCCTCGGTATCCTGAATCAGCTTGTGACCATATAGCAGACCTGGAGCGGTGACTCTCTTTCTTCTAAGTATTTAAGTGTGATGTGTTGGCGTGGGATTTCAGCCTCTGTTCCCAATTGAAGCCATTTTTGGGGAAACGCGTCTGGTGGAGCTATTCCTACACCATCACGCTCATATTACTCAGCCTTTCGGTTTGATCCTTGGCTGTTTTTTCTCAAATTCTCAAATATTTTTTTGCGTGGTTCTCTTTTTTTTTTTAATATATACCTGTAATGGTCACCACCGTTTAGGTTCTTCCATCAACCCAAGACAGCTTATCCGACACTCCGACAATCCATGCAGACACGATCCATTCCATTCCCCAGTACAACCGAGACACAAGCTCTGGGTTCTGGTTTCAAACTGAATGAATGCTTTAATGGGAAACTCAGCTCTTCTTATACAGTTACAAGCATGCTTCAGTAATTACAGGGACAATGAATTCTCCACCTCCAACATCCAGACAGACATTCTGTCACCGCATTTAGAGGGGTTAAATAGTACAGTTAACAACTCACATTCCACATCTAATCATCAATAGACTTTTCACACAAAACAGTGTCATTAGCATACACAATGAACAGGTCTTGGAAGCAGACCTAATTAACACAATGGACACAGAATGCAATCACAGCAAGACATTTTAACATCCCATAATAGGCAGCCAGGCTGTCTACCAAGCTCCAATTCGCATCACCCCAGTAGTGGGGTGATGCGAATTGGAGCTTGGTAGCACCTCAACAGTCTGTTAAGCATTGAAGGAGACATTCTCTTATTGACCTGTTTTAGGTCAGCATGCAATCACCTGTAATATGTCCAGATCTCCTGCAATACATCAATTATCATTTCTCAGTCACCCTATGCACAAAAGGGGCACAGGATGACCCTAGACCCAAGAGTCATTAGTGACGCTGGCACAGGAGTACCCCCCATCCTTCAAAAGTCTCTGGGTGTCACGGGCCATTCTGTTACAATACCTTTTTCTCCTTGATATGAATATTTGCTGTGGAATATAGATATATTTTTACTTGCTGTGACTTTGAGTGACTTTTTAATAAATAATCTTTTTGGACCTACTTCACTATGAGGATTTTGTTCCTTTTTTTTTCTACTGAGTCTATGCTCTTGGATTTGGTGTCTGATGGAAGCCTAGTTGAATCTGACCACCTCCTTCCTGTGTGATTCGATCTGGGGAAACAGCTGAAGGTTTTTTCTTCTATCTGCAAGATGTAAGCACCCCTCCCTGAGCTGAGTGATCCTTTACCGAGGCCGGCAGGCTGATGCACATGCTTCACTGACCTCCCTAAACCGAGGTCCACCTTGTCCGGTAAGAGTCAGTAATTTCACATCTTTTGGCTGGGAATAAGATTCGAGCTTCTTCCAGATATTGAGTATTGCAACGATCTGTGAATTGGAGTCTCCTGCTGTCAACTACTTCCATATAATATTTTTTTGGGACTTTAATTTCACCTCATATTGTTTGTACTACCCCCCTTTTTTATGGGTAGTTAACACTTGGTTATTTTGACAACACTTTGTTTCATATATAATTTTTTGTGTGTATTGATACACTGAAACAATTTCATTATAGTAATCATTCTTTGAGTTGCACCAGCACATTGAATTTATTGCACCTTGATATTGGGATTGCGCGCTTATTTCTGTTTGTATGTTTTCTGAGCTTTATGTATTTAGGCTTTCATAAGCAGCAGCATCCCCCTCCTTTTGCTACATCATATATATATATATATATATTTTAACATTTTTATTCACCTCCTAATTTTTAGGATTTTTTTCTCATTTTTATCTTCACTTGATATTGAGTTTTCTTCTTTTTGTTTATGGGTAAGGATCTAAAAAAGTACAGTAGCTGTGGCAGTTGGATCATTTTGAATGCAAATAATCTGCCTGACCAGGATAATGTGAGTTTGGTGATATTCCCTAACTCCCTAACTCATTTTCAGTATAAGGAGAACACAGAATTTTAAAGTTTGAGTGCAAGGTTGTAATTTACAGAGTCAGCAGTCAGCAGAATTAGTGGAAAGGGTGGGCAATCAAGCTGATATAGTTGCTACAACAAAGGAATAACTAAAAAAGAAAATCAGCATGTTTTAAAATTTGTCCGCCGGTCAGACATGTCCGCTAGCCCATACACACGATCGGATTTGTCCGCTGAACTGGTCGGTCGGACCAGTTTGAGCGGACAAATTCGATCGTGTGTACGCGGCCTTAGATGCGTTCTTTGTAGTAGGAGGCAAGGTTAAATTCCTTTAGAGATTGTTGTACCAAATCCATGGAAAATGCAGGATAAGTCAGCATTAGTATGACATCTGCAAATAAATAAATGTTCCGTGGAGCCCATTTGAAACTGGATATACCTGAAGGGGATCAATATTTTTTGGCCAGCAGTTCCATAACCAAGTTGAAGATAAGGGGAGAAAGGGGCGCGATCTTGTCTTGTGCCATTGGTTAGCATGGCAGAGCAGTAAACTTGAGCTGAGGGGCAGAAGTATAAGGCCCTGATTGCTGAGCGAATATGGCTGCGAAATCCAAACTTTTGCAATGTCATAACTAGGTATTGCCACTGGATTCTATCAAATGCTTTCTCTGCATCCAGAGAAATGAGCAGAGAAGGCATCCCCAATCTCTTAGCATGGTAAATGATATTGATCGGATAGGTCTGGTTTGGTCTGGGTGAATGAGGGAGGGTAGTAGGTCTAATTTGGTGGCTATTACTTTAGCTTGAAGTTTGGTGGCATGGTTGAGTAGGGAGATCGGCCGAAAATGTTGGGGTATAGTAAGTTCCTTACCTGGCTTTGGTTTGGTTATGATTAAAGATTTTAACATTAGTTGTGGGAATGAATGCATCCGCTGTGGCCTGGGCATCTATTACTTTAGTTTTGTTCGAGGGGTGGTAGAGGTAAGGTATTTGAGTTTTAGTGTGGGGACCTTGGGATTTGTTGAGCTAGAAGTTTCCCCGCTTTGTTTACGTGAATAAAAATGCATTTTAAGGCGCTTCTGTTGGTGGTCAAAATGTTCTATTATGTGGGAGCTTAACCAGCTTAGATTTGAGGTTAGTAAAAGGTTGGAATTTATTGAGCAAGTCAGTGGTCTGAATCTCCAAAAGCAGGGAGTCAAGACACTGCTTCCTTATCAATTTTATCTCTGGCTCCTAAGTCCTCATTTACTAAAAAAAAGTATAAGTTGAAGGAGCATAGAAGGGTGTTCAGTGAGAGTCTGCTTGTTGTGGCTAAAGTAGTGGAGTCCAGACCATGGTCTGGGGTGGCATTAAAGTCTCCTAAACAAAATTGTTACTCCTTGTTGGATTGAGGCTACTCTTTTGTGTAGTTTTCGGAAGAAGCAAATTTGGTGGACATTCGGTGCATATACATTGATGATGGTGTATGGAGCATTGTTGATCGTACATCGGAGGATGATAAAAGGACCTTCAGTATCCTTGATGCTTTCTTGTAACTGGAAGTGGAGAGGATTATTGATGGTAAATAATATTCCCTTTTTCTTCACAGGAGCTGAGGGTGTGAAAATATTGGTGACGTTTTTGTTGGAGTAAGTAGGGAAGTTAGGCTCTTGAAAGTGTTTTTCTTGGGTGCAAAGGATATCACATTGGTTTGAGTAGCAAGTTTCAATAGTGAAGCCCATTTCGCTGGAGGGTTAAGACCCTTAACATTGAGTAATAGGATTTTGATGGTAATCAGTTTAAACTTCTTAGTTTTGGGATTGCCAAAATTTAAAGTTTGAGTGCAAGGTTGTAATTTACAGAGTCAGCAGAATTAGTGGAAAGGGTGGGCAATCAACCTGATATAGTTGCTACAATAACTGTTAGAACGAAGGAATAACTAAAAAAGAAAATCAAAATGTTCTCTAGGTCAACACCTAAATATCGCTTTCTGAGGAAAGGGAAAACTGGTGCCAAGTAAAGCGAATTCACAAAACCGAGTGTGTGCAAACAACATTCCTGCGTCTGCTAAATGGTTTGACAGGTTCTGTTGAATCATTGTGGTAACAGGTAAGATTGCTGGCTCCTGTCAGTACACTGATCCAGTCCTGCAGGAGGCAGAGGGGTGACAGTGAACATGGTATACTTGAATTTTGCAAAATCATTCGATACAGTTCCACACACACGACTAATGTGTAAGGTAAAGTCTACAGGATTGGAAATATCAGTTTGTAAATGGATAGGGAACTGGCTAAAAAACAGAATTCAGAGAGTAGTGGTTAATGTTTCTTACTCTGAATGGTCTAAGGTTATCAGTGGTGTACCCCAAGGTTCAGTGTTGGGACCCTTACTTTTCAATATCTTTATAAATGATATTGGGTCTGGGATCAAAAGTAACATTTCTGTCTTTGCAGATGATACAAAGCTATGCAGTGGAATAACGTACTTACAGGATGTCTCCAATTTACAAGCCAACCTCAATGCTCTGTCTAATTGGGCAACTAAGTGGCAGATGAGGTTTAATGTTGATAAATGTAAAGTTATGCACTTGGGAGCTAAGAATATTCATGCATCATACATACTAGGGGGAGTACAAGTGCGGGGATCCGTAGTGGAGAAGGATCTGGGGGTTTTGGTAGATCATAAGCTCAATAATGGCATGCAATGCCAAGCTGCAGTTTCCAAAGCGAGCAAAGTCCTTTCTTGTATTAAGAGAGGTATGGACTCCAGTGAAAGAAATATAATTTTTCCCCAGTACAAATCATTAGTAAGACCTCATCTGGAATATGCAGTTCAGTTTTGGGCTCCAGTTCTCAAAAAGGATATTGGGGAACTGGGGAGAGTGCAGAGAAGGGCAACCAAACTGATAAGAGGCATGGAGGAGCTAAGCTATGAGGAAAGTTTGGAGGAACTGAATTTATTCACTCTTGAGAAGAGGAGAATAAGGGGAGATATGATCAACATGTACAAATATATAAGGGGTCCATATAGTGAACTTGGTGTTGAGTTATTCACTTTACAGTCAACACAAAAGACAAGAGAACACTTTTTACGTCTAGAGGAAAAGAGATTTCCCCTCCAGAGGTGGTTCTGACCAGCTCAGTAGATTGCTTTAAGAAAAGCCTACATGTACATAATATAACTGGGTGCTAACATTTATAGGTAAAGTTGATCCGGGAAATATACGATTGCCTCTCGGGGGATCAGGAAGGAATTTTTTTCCCTGCTGTAGCAAATTGGATCGTGCTCTGAGTTTTTTTTCTGCCTTCCTCTGGATCAACTGTGGGTATAGAATTGGGTATATGGGATTGTATGAAATTATTATTATTATTTTATTTTTTATGGTTGAACTGGATGGACTTTTTTCAACCTGACTATGTATCACATTTTAAAACGAGGACACCATTTGCTTTGTACCAATATAAGTGATGGAAATTTTGTCTGGAGCTATGCATTGGTACTGGATATGGTGGTTATGTAGCGACTTAGTGACGGTGTTGAGTTGTCTGCAGAGGCTCAGTGTGTGCTGAGATAGGTCCGCAAAAGTTTGCAGTTGGCCATAGGGGTCAGGTAAGGTGCCTAATGCTCTAGTTTTCTGCATAAATTGCTCTTTGACGTGAAAAAAAATAATATTTGGAAAACCGCGTCTCTAGGCACTGTGTCAGAGAGAAATGTAGGTTTAGGTAGTCTGTGAATGCGATCAATAACCAGCTCTATATTTTTAGTTTCAGGCAGTATAACTTTAAACGGCCTCGGGCATATGCGGACAGGTCAGGGGTCTTTACCGGTTCTGGTATTCCACGGATTTTTCTATTATTCCGACGGGACCTTTCCTCAACATCCACTATTTTATCTTTTATACAATTAGTATCATAAGCCTGATCTTCCTGCATATCAATGATGTCATTTACAGTGTTAGTAAGATCCCCTATGTTAGCTTCAATGTGGGAGACTCTATCTTCCAGCACATCTATGCTGTGGCCAAATCAGTGCATGAGTAAAAGCATGCCAGCTTACAAAGAGCTTCTTAAGGACATTAACATGTCCTTCAGCATAGTATCCATCACAGGTTGTCTCACAGTGGGGAAGGCAGCTATGGAGTCAGGCTGAGGGTTTTGTATCAGCAGGGAAGGGGTTAATGCAGTACTGTGGCTCACCTCATGGCTGACTGCAGAGGCATTTCCCTGCATAAACTACAAAATCTGTTAAATTGGTGGTAATTAATAACAGCACCAGTTGCCCTCTTACTAGAGTAAATGGTGTGGGAGATATAATCTTATATTAGGCCCCATTCACACTGGGGTGGCAAGTCAGTTAGCGGTAAAGCGCTGCTAATTTTAGCAGCGCTTTACCGCTTTTATATCGGTGCTTTTCAGATGTTAGAGGGGCACTTTTAAACCCCGCTAGCGGCCGAGGAAAGGGTTAACAGTGCCCATTTTGCGATGCTGCCAAAAGCACTTTGCAGGCGCTTCGGCAGCACTGGCCATTTATTTCAATGGGCAGGGGCAGTGGAGGAGTGGTGTATACACCGCTCCAATACAGCCCCAAAGATGCTGCTAGCAGGACTTTTTTGCTGTCCTGCAAGCACACTGCCACAGTGTGAAAGTACTCAGGCTTTCACAGTGGGGTGGCTTGAGAGGTACTTTTCAGGTGCTTTACATGTGCTATATTTAGTGCTAAAACACCTGAAAAGCGCCCCTGTGAAAGGGGTCAGAGTGTAGCACCCCTGTGGCTAGAATGCTAATAATAGGATTTTTTTTGTTAGTGTAGGTAAATTCATGCTTGGCTGGCAGCGAAACCTGTGTGTTTTTCTGGGTCAGGGTTTTGAGTGACTCAAAGTAGGCTGGATGACACCAGCATCTCTAGTGACTCCTCCCTGCTTGCTGGAAACTTGGAGAAGGTTCCAGAAGCAGTTTGAAGGTAGTCTTGGAAGAGCTTGCTGGAGTATTCTGACAGCCCTGACCAATCCCCAACAAGTTCTCAGGATCAGCCCAGCTGGGGCAGTGTGGAGTTAGGGTGGAAGATGGAGATGTTGTATTAGGCTGTCAGAGGACTTTAAGAGAAGCCCCCCCCCCAGTCTGGGGAGGGGAACTCAGTCCTTCTTACTTCACACAGAGGGATCCTGACCAGGAGGCACAGAAGCAAGAAGATGAGAGCAGGAGAAATCTCCATGGAGGAAGACAGCCAAGAGTGTTGCCGTCAGAGGACTGAGGGGCTTGCCTTAAGGGACTGGGTGCACACAGTCTGGGATGGATGCAGAGTCAGTTTAGGAGGACTGTGGAGAAATAGCCAGAAGGTCTGAGAAAAGGGGCAGCTGCAGCCAGGCGGGCTGGCAGTGCCTGAAGTGGTGGTACTGGGAGCAAGAGCCACAGGAACAGGACAGCTAGCACCAAAGACCTTCTCTTTTTGCTACACTACTAAGGGACCCTTGGCCCATGCCTGCAAAGGGCATTTGCTTGCATCTAACTGAGACTGTGTTGGATCAAACCGTCAGTGCTAGCTGGTTTTGGCAGATGTAGTTCTACAAGCAAGTCTGTGATGGAGGAAGAAGAGGAGAGGTGTATATACTGGATTTATACAGTTGGGTCCCTGAGTTTCTTTGCTTATCACGTGCGCAGCCCATAAGAACCCCTGATCCATCCTAGTTTAATCCCCCTAAAATAAAAAACAAATAAAACAAAGTAGCATGAACTGTTTCTAGAGTCATGCAGCGTACACACGACCATTTTTTGGCATGAAAAAAACGTTGTTTTTAAAAAAATTCATTTAAGATGATCGTGTGTGATCTTCACATATTTTTTTCTGGTTCTGAAAAACGTCAAAAAAACTAATACGAACATGCTGCATTATTTAACATCGTTTTAAACAATGTCATTTTTCGGGTTGTAAAAAATGATCGTGTGTAGGCTAAAACGATGTTAAAAACCTGCGCATGCTCAGAAGCAAGTTATGAGACGGAAACGCTCATTCTGGTAAAACTACTGTTCATAATGGAGTAAGCACATTCATCACGCTGTAACAGACAAAAAAGCGCAAATCGTCTTTTACTAACACGGAATCAGTTAAAGCAGCCCAAAGGCGAATGGAATTTCCCCTTTATAGTGCCGTCGTACATGTTGTATGTCACTGCGCTTTTCTAGATAATTTTTTTTTTAAATGGTGTGTAGACAATGTCGTTTTAATGATGTTCGTTTTTTGGACATGCTGAAAAACAAAGTTTTTTTCATGCCAAAAAATTATTGTGTGTACGCGGCATGAGAGTCTTTAGAGTGAGCGGAAAAATCATGTGCCTGGCTGTGCAGGGTGGGAGATATCCATATTCCCAACGGCTCCTGTGGGGGTAGCGCTACATTAGGAACATATATACACTCTGGAAAAGTACCATTACCAAACTACCAAAAGAAGAATATATTGTGACTGCACAATGGTCCTGCAGAAAGGTCAAGACTATTTTATTTATGTGTAGAGAACTTTGTCCATTTTAAGGTTCGTGGTGAAGGTTGGGGGGGTTGATAACATCATACTTAATGACAGAAAGATATGCAAAGAAATTACCGCGCTAACATACATAAATAACAATAGCTACAAGCAGCAACCACTAAGGCCTCGTACACACGAGGCAATCTATTTGTTCAAATCGGTCGGACCGACCGATTTGAACAAATCTGTTTGCTAGGATTTTGGTTTGCTCGCGTGTACACACCAAGCAAACCAAAATCCCCGCCAGCAGACGGCGCGCTGACGTGTCGGTGACATGGCGGTGACGTTGACGCCGCCACATCACCGCACCAGGAAGTAAAACGCTTCCGCACATGCGCCGAATGCATTCGGCGCCGGTGCGAGATGACATGTCTGCTGGTAAGTGTACTAACCAGCAGACATGTCGGGTGGACGGATTCCCACCTTTGCTTTGAAATCTGTCGGGTGGCCAAATCCGTCGGCTCGCCTGTACACACGATCGAATCTTTCTGCTGGGACGGTCTAGCAGACCGTTTCCAGCAGACAGATTTGATCGTGGTTTAATAAAAGTTGCACTTACATGTTACAAAAAGGAATAAAACATAAGGAAATGAAAGCCGGCCGGCTTACATGAACGCCCGTGTCACTCGGATCGTCTCGTCAAAAACGTCAGCACGTCACCTTCCCGACGTACCGTTTTTATGTGCTGTTTGGCGTACTTCACTATGTATATCTAAAACCTTTTTTTTGGGCAATCAACTGCTGACACATCTGGAGCTACCCACAACCTTTTTCCTGCTTTATCAACCTACTGTGGACTCCTAAAGGCCCTGGCTGGGTTGTAGCCGCAAGCGTGTTATGCTTGCCTTCTGGTAAGCCTCCATTGTTTATCACACTCACAGTTTGGTAGTAGATATATGCATGTTTCTTTCCTAGAACTGCCCGTTAAGGACGTTTCAACGATTTTTGGTTCATCATTTACACTCTATTGGTTTATATTAGCCACTTGAGTACACTGGACTTTAGATCCACACTAAGACATTATTTCATACTTAATGACATATTTGGTATTTTCTATTAATAAAGGATTTTTTTGTATTTCCCCTTGTATTTGACTAAAAGTTTCAAGAGAGGATATATGATCCACTCCCTGCACCCGCTGTCACAATTTAAAAAACAGTGTAGCTATGCGGGACTCCATCCCTGGCATTGCTTCATTCATTCAGTTTCCTGTAAATGGATAGACTACAAGTACCATAATACACAGCTGCTAAAGGCTTGTATTTCTGAATAAGCTGACGAGTGCCCTTGTAATTCATTCACAAGCTCTGCAGAAGCCTATCATCATACCCCTGATTCAGTGAGCAAGGGTGCAAGGCTTTCCAAGCTCCTGCAGGAAAAAATAAAAATGCAAATACTTTTTTTTTTTTTAAATATATGCATTTATTGCATTTTTTTTCTTAAAAGGTGAACTTATCCTTTAAGGGGTATGTAGCAATACCCCCGAAGTGGCTGCTGGTTTAAATTTGGGCCTGGCGTTACTTCACCGTTCACCATGTTCGTCTTAGGGGTCCTCCTTGAAGAGTTATTCACAAATGTCTGCACTCACACTTAGTCTCTTTTCTTTCAAGGTTTTATTAAACAAACTCAAACAGAGGAATGGAGGGTTAGGGGACATTCAGGTACATTGCTTTGCGGATCACGGATACGTTCTTGGATCCAGAGGACAAACCGTTTCCACACTGGATTCAGCGGGGACCACACCCACTGGGCTGCTTCTGGGAAAAGAATGCTTAATACACCCAGCCCGCTGCTTTTCAAACCTTGACCCGTGGTGACAGCGACAAGTCAAGTGGAAAATGCGCAACGCAGCTGAGCTGGAACAGAAACCAATAATTTTACATAATCATTCTGAGCTAAACTACAGCTCAGATAACTTAAATTTACAAAAAGCGCCTACCCAACAGGAGCAGGGCGCTACACACTTCCCATACCACAACAGACGATGTCCTCATCGTCGAGAATAATTACTCTCACTCCTGAGAGTCGGCACCTGAATCCCAAAAACTTGGATGGGGAGGGGAGAGGGTAAAGTGATAAAAGAAAATACAAATTTAACATGCACATACAGTAGAGTCACATGAATGTACATCACAATATCTCTTTCTTTCTAAACTACTCCTTCTCCAGTAGTTTGACAGAATATCCAATGTAATTGAAAGACAAAAACAAAACAGACACAGGCAACAATATAAAATGCCTCACTATACAATGGGAAGCAAAGCCTAACTTCTGAAGAAATTAGCCTCTCTTTCCCCATGTATATTATTATGTGTGGGTAGCTAAAGGTAAAAGAGCAAACTCCCATCACCTAGTGGCAGAAGAACAACATGACCAAATACAGGTGTTGAACGAGGTAGGGGAATCTTGAAGTTTTCCCGGTAACCTAACATTACCTAGCTATGTACACCACAGTCCTTCAGAAAAAGAAAATCTTCCTCTTTCAGTAAAGTGAAAACCCGGACAGTCACTGTAAATTATCACCAGTTAAACCAGGGGATAAGGCAAGGTCAGAGTTTTCCCTTGCTTATCCAGAGTAGTGATGAAGTAGACAACATTATACATCCCTGGTCGGCAGACCCCCACAACCACCGGGCAAAGGTGGAACAAAGATTGTCTCTGGACAGCTGCACTCTAAACAAATTGTAGCCTTTTATTAAAAGAAGGACAGCACTACAAGTCACAGCAAAATAAAATAAAACCTGACTGCTGACGTGTTTCGCACTGAAACTAGTGCTTAGTCATAGCTCATATTCATCTGGGTTCCCACCTGGAGTGGCTATTCCCTTTTCACCGGGCAAGGGTTGTAGGGATGAGGCCCTTGTCCCCATCAACATGTACGGACGTTTTTTCTGTCAATTACTATAAGACCTTTAAGGACGTCCTAATCCCTTATTTCGTAGCGACTTTTAACTCTACCCCCGACCAGTGGACATCTTCTAACGACCTTCTCGAGGCCCATATAGTAATGATTCCCAAACCCAATAAGGATAAATCTCAAGTATCTAACTACAGGCCCACTTCTCTACTAAATGTAGATATTAAGTTGTATGCAAAAATTTTAGCAAATCGCCTACTACCCATTCTAAATGGTTTGATATCATTGAACCAAGTGGGTTTTACCCTGGGTAGGGAGGCTAGGGATAACACCATCAAAGCCCTATGCATTCAAGATTGGCTTCTTAAATCAAGATTTCCTGGATTCATGCTTTCCCTGGACGCAGAGAAAGCTTTCGACAGGATTGCATGGGATTACATGCAAGCAGCTTTGGGGTCTTTAGGCCTTCGGGATCGTATGTTACAATTTATTAACCTTCTATACTAATCCCCAACAGCAAAGATCAAAATCAACGGGCACCTCTCGGAAGCTTTCTCTGTGTCGAATGGACTACGCGCCAACCACGATATAGTAGGTATCACCATTGGGAATAAACAATACAAATTAGCAGAATTTGCGGACGATGTGCTGCTATTTTTGACGAATCCCATAATTTCTCTTCCCAATTTATTGAAAGATTTTTTGTTGTTTCGTGATATCTCTAATTTAAAAATAAATTTAGCAAAATCCAGGGCCCTTAATATATCATTGCCCGATAACACAGTGACGCTATGTAAACAGAACTTCCCTTTTATCTAGGTAGACAAAGAATTGTCTTATTTGGGTGTTAATTTATCATCCAATATAAATGACTTATACAGTAGTAATTTCCTACCCTTATTAAATACAGTTAGATCTGACTTGCTAAGAAGGGATAAGGGTATATTCTCGTGGTTTGGCAGAGCGAATATACTAAAAATGAATATTCTTCCCAGATTCCTGTATCTGTTCCAGACCCTCCCCATAACCATCCCAGGTTCATTTTTTAAGTCTTTCAGAAAGATTTGTTTAAGCTTTATCTGGGGAGGGAAACAACCAAGGATTAAATGGGATAAGTTAATTACACCAAAGATTTTGGGGGGCGTTGGAGTCCCGGACTTACGGAAATATTATTGGGCTAGTCACGTATCCAGGATAATTGACTGGCATGTACATATTCGCTCCAAAGATTGGATAGGCTTGGAGGAGGTTTCTTGCCTTTCTTCCGTACCCATAAGACACCTGCCATGGACCATTCCAAAAAAAATTCCGCAGAGGGCCAAGTCACACCCCGTGACGGGTTCTTCCCTGAAGATCTTCAGATATTTATGCAAAGCTATGAATTTGTCCTCGACGGCAGATTTCTTTACACACCATTCCCCCATCTCCTTTGCATCCTTCACATCCAATCATCCACAATGCAATATATCAGTCCCCAGTTTTAACAAAATCACTAGATTTCTCCAAAAACTGGATCCTGTGAGTGGGTGGTTTAGACCCAAAACGCAGTTCGAGTCTATTTGTCTCAGGGATTCCCCCCAGAAGCACCTAATCTCTATTATGTACACCCTTCTCAACTCAAATATTGACCCTCTATTGGATGGTACTAATCTCAAATGGGAAAAGGAACTCCAGATTTCTATAACACATGAACAATGGACAACCATATTCAGGCGTATACATAAAGGTTCGTTAAATATATTAACGCAAGAAAACGGCTACAAAATTTACTCGAGATGGTATAGAACCCCCTCAATTATTCATAAATATGATCCAAATATGTCTCCTTTATGTTGGAGATGTAACTGTGCACCAGGTACTCTGTTGCATATATGGTGGGAATGCCCCGCAGTAGCTGCTTTCTGGAAGGAAGTCCATAGACTAATTACACAAATTACTACTTTCGCACCTGACTTCACTCCCGGACAATACTTATTGCATCTTTCTAGCCTCTCCCATCACACCTATAATAGCACCATAGTTGTACACTTAATTAATGCAGCGAGATTATGTATTCCCATCAAATGGAAACAAATAATCCCACCGACCATTCCAGATTGGTTCCGCAGAATTAATCACATTGCCAATATGGAAGAATTAATACACCAATCAAGAGACTCAACTAGAGCTTACCTCAGCATGTGGTCTTGTTGGTTACACTTTACGAAATCTGCAGAATATCATATGTTATTGGATTCCTGAAAGAATTTTATGTGTGGAACATTTTTATTTTGTTAAAATGATCCGCATGTTTCTTACCTTTTGATGCACAAACCCAGGTCAGGATTAAAGCGCCAGTTATTGCCTATTTCATTCGCTCGCATACCCCTTCCTATCCTCTTCTTACCCTATCCCCTTCATAATGATTGTTTATTAGGAATTACAACGCAAGTTGTGGCATATTTAATGCTTATTATTTGAATTTATGTTATTTACTTAAATAGCAGCGTATTTTTGTTGTTTTTTTAGACACACATGAATTGTATGTATTGCCTCAATGAGATTGTTTGTAACCTCATACCTTAAAAAATCTAATAAACACATTAAAAAAAAAAAAAAAAAAACATGGGGACATTCTCCCCATGTTGAAGGCATGTGGCCTGGTACAATTCAGGAGGGGGGCGCTCTCTTGTCCTGCGGCCCTATTTTCCTGTGGCCTGCTAGTTTGCATGCTCAGATAAGAGTCTGGTATGGATTTTTGGGGGTATGGATTTTTGGGGGGAACCCCATGCCATTTATTTTTTAGCACGGGGTTCCCCCTAATATCCACACCAGACCTTAAGGGCCTGATATGGAATTTGGGGGGACCCCCAATATTTTTTTTATTTGGTTTGGGGTTCCCCTTAATATACATACCAGATCCAAATGGCCTGGTAATGGACTGAGGGGAACCCATGCGTTTTTTTTTACTTTTATCTGTATTGCTGCTGGGATCTGACAATTCCTTATAGCTGCAAGTAGTTTTAAATGCCCTTTTTCCTTTAGAAATATAATTTTGTGCAGGGACTGTTATAAACATGGGAAACATGCACTACTTTACAGGCATACTGTAGACACCCCCCAAGTACAAAATTTAAAGGAATATTTCACTTTTATTGTTTCACTTTAAGCATTATTAAAATCACTATTCCTGAAAAAACTGCAGTTTTTAAAACTTTAAAACTAGCACTTTTCTCCCATAGACTTTTAAAGGGTGTTCCGCGGCTTTCGAATTTGCCGCAAACACCCCAAATTGTTCGCTATTCGGCGAACGGGCAAACAGCCAATGTTCGAGTCAAACTCATGTTCGACACGAACATAAAGCTCATCCCTAATTATTTGTAAAACAATTTTTTAAAAACATTTAGAATTTTCCTTCTACTTCACAATTATGTGCCACTTTGTGTTGGTCTATCACATAAAATTACAATAAAATACATTTACGTTTTTGGTTATAACATGACAAAATGTGGAAAATGTCAAGGGGTATGAATACTTTTTCACTTTCACGGTAATTTACTTTTTACAACCGACTTCTTTTCTCTTCTGAAATATGGCATGGGAACCCTTTGATGACCATATGGAATATACTTTGGAGGGGGGCCGTTGCTGTTTTGTACAAACTAAAAGAAGCGTGCAGGGAAAAATAAATTAGCTTCAATTTAAACTGCATTCTTTTCTTTGTAAATGTTAGTTTTTCTGCAGTACGTTGTAGACATTTGACAGATGCACAACTTGACAGGCTTGTTAAGGACATCCCCCAGAATTTAGCATTTTATTGTTTCAGTGCTCCCACAAAATGGTATTTAGAAAAAAAAAATGCATTGGTAGATTCACCTCCAGGGCAGTTCCTAACTCCCATGCCCTTTTTTGGGGGAAATAAACATTGCATATTAGCCTTTAAACATGGATACTTAATTTGACAGATTCAGCTCCCATTGACTTCAAAGGATTCAGTGGCTCAACATATGATATGTTAGACAAAATGCAGTTTTGTTACACTTGACTCAATCTTATTGGAGATCCAAAAGAAACAGTGAATACCCTCAAGGCTACGTGTATATACAGAATACATTAGCATTTAGAACTGGCTTGGAAACCCATGAAACTGCTTTGTTTTGCTGACACAATTAATTTTTTATGAGGAGAGAAGCAAGAAAATTATCTCTACTGAGTTCTTTAAACATTGTTTTCCCCTTACACACATTCATAAAGGTGTGGACATGAAAATGGTATATGATAAGTGTATTTTTCATGTTAGGACGTTGTATTGGAGATTTAAGAAATGCACCAATGTCATTGTAAAATATATCACTGTTTGGGTAAATATCTGAGAAAACTTCATATAGAATAGAAAAGCATCTTTGGATAAATGGTCAATACACAACACTGTAAATAACACAGTTTACAGGTAAATAAATATGTTTACTTCAAGGAGCAAACACATTTTTGGCCAAATTACATGTAGCAGAGTACCATAAAAGATATGCACTTTATTTTATTTTATTTTTTTAAGTAGAATACTGTCTCTAGAGAATATTCAAAATTCCCAAAATGTGGGGTGTAGTGCCTATTTACTCAAGGAGCAGGCCCCTTTTACTCCTTTGCCCCACAACCCAGACACACCCAGAACATAAATATTTCTGTTTCCCTCAGCAGCTTAGAGAGCTAGAGGTAGCTGTGCAACTAATCTGCAGCCAGGTAAGAGGCCCTTCACTGTCAGAACTGGTGTACAGCAGGGGTGTAGGAGCCTTAAGCCGCGTACACGCGATCGGTTCATCTGATGAAAATCAATCAGAATCAAGTCGACGCATGCTTGGAAGCATTGAACTTCATTTTTCTCAGAACATCGTTGTGTTTTACGTCACTGCGTTCTGACATGATTGCTTTTTAACTGATGGTGTGTAGGCATGACTGATGAAAGTCAGCTTCATCGATATCTGATGAAAAAATAAATCAGTTGTCCCAGTTACTATGGTGGTCCCACTTCTGATTTATGCCAGAGTACTCTAGTTCCATTGGGTTTGTCCCCCCACCTTGTCCTCAGGAAAGAATTGGAAAGGGAAATGCAACATAAACTTTGGGCACACCCAATAGTATCACAGAGTTTTTTAGAGGGTGCTGTGTCAGAAACGTCACCTGTAGTAATAGGCAACTGGCCTAGGTTCAATTCATGGGAGGTCATGCAAACCCAGCCTGAAATCTGTGAACCCCAAATATAGCATCTGAACCCAATTAAAATCTATAAAATACATTCTTTTTTTTTCTGGTGTTTTTAAGGCCAATTTTCAAGCTTTTGATAACAAACCCCCCCCCCCCCCCAAAAAAAGGCAAAAAATAAATAAATAGGTAGCTGGGCACCGCGAAGGGGAACATTATGAAAATATATAAAAAAAACTGTTAATTTGAAAGAATATTTTCAATAAAGCTAAAGGAGTAACAATAAACAATTATTTTAAATAGCATGCTTTGTGGAAGGCTTGAACATGCAAGTGAATAGATACGGGTCTGCTATAGTTTTAAAGGGGTTGGTTGTGAGCAACTCCTTTTCATTCCAAGTCAATTTACGAGTTCCCAATGTCCTCATCTTTAGGGGGTACCTTGTCAGATGTCTCCCTAGGCATCTTGTCAGCATGTTGATGGGGACAGAAGCCTTATCTCCACATCCTTGGTACGGTGGATGTGGGGGTCTGCAGAGGGGAGGGACTTCAGAATCTAAAAGATTTTCTTAGAATAAGGGGGCCCTTGATATCCAACCCTAGTGAGTGAGTGTAGGTGGTAGAGGTGGATATATACATACTATCTCCTGCTATCTATTTACAAGAAATCTAAATAGCACAAACACACCAAGTACAAAAAAGTCCCTTGATGTACAGTAAATCCAACATTAATCAACTTGTGAAGTGATATAGATCCATTATCAATCATAATGAGTGAAACACTGGCGATCTACCAACAGGATGACCAGACTGCTAGACATGTGTACTGCCAAATTATTTGTTTGAATTGGTTTTGTTTCATTCTTTTTTTTTATTACATTTGTTGGGTCATTCATTATGATCGAAATCCAAAATAACTAACTAATAATAACTAACTATTAAATTATAGATATTGGAATTTCCTTTCAAATTTGTCTGTTAGTGAACGTAATACGAAATTATCAACAACAACTTCAACTAATTGAATGTAATGAATTAATAATAAAAAATTATTATCATTAATTAGTTACGTTCCATTCATTTGGATGCGGCATTCCTTATTTCAGATAATTCATAACTTGGGATAAATTTGTATTTGTTACATTCACTAACAGCCAAATTTGAAAGTAAACTGCAATAGCTATAATGTAACAGTTAGTAATAGTTGGGAAAGTGTTGGAAAAAAGGGATTATGACGGTGCCCAGAAAAAGGATTTTAAGTTTATTAGAAACCAAAAAATACTGCATCAATATGTAATACAAAATTATTTTTATTATTTACATTACACAATGTCATTATAAAAACAAGGTCATAAGGTCAAAGGGGAACAGTAAAAACACAGTTGGGAGTACTAGTTGGAGTTTAAAGCAGTTGATCCTGGCAACCCAACCCAACAGTGCAGGAGTCATTCATTTATACTTGAATAAAAAGGATCTGCTGCAGTGCGGCCTTTCGGGATCTCTATTGTTTACTAGAACAAAAACGTATACAAGTTAATCAATGCCAATCCTGTCATCCATTACCTTGTGTGGCACTGTTTCTCAGGCTTATGCCGCATACACACGATCACTTTTTGTGATGAAAAAAAAACGTCATTTTATCTCACGAAACAAAACAACGTTTTTCAAACTTCATTTTCCAAAACGACGTTGCCTACACACCATCATTTTTCAACAATGCTCTAGCAAAGCGCGGTTACGTACACCACGTTCGACGGCACTCTTTTCCATTGAAGCTCCGTCTCATAACTTGCTTCTGAGCATGCGCAGGTTTAAAAACGTTGTTTTCAACATCGTTTTGTCCACACACCGTCACTTTTTATGACACAAAAAACGACGTTTTGAAAAACGACACAAAAAATGTAAGCATGTTCGAATTTTTTTTTGGTCGTTTTTTTGAAGACATAAAACGACGTTTTGCCCACACACAGTGATTTTAAATGACGTTTTTGAAAACTTCGTTTTTTTTCATCACAAAAAGTGATCGTGTGTACGCGGCATTAGTCCACACTGCTAGGTATATTCTTCACAGAATGTTTCAAATGCATTGGAAAAAAATTATAAGGTGTACAAATTCCGATGCAATTCTTCAGATGAAAAATAATTCTTTATTGAATAATTGTTAATGTTATGATGATCTCTTATGATTAGTCAGTACCTAAGGAACATTTAATTCTAATGGTCATAAAACAATGAAATTTACAGTGCCTGTGTTAAGTGTTTTTTCAGGTATGTGGTGAGTAGTAATAGATCACTGTCATGAAAGTGGGTGGTTGAATAATGTGTTTTGTGGGAACAGACACAGTCAGTAGACAGGGCAATTTAGAATCCATAATATACAGAGCAATATAACATCAACAACCCAATATGTGTTCATTTCACAATATCGACTTAATATGTTTACCAACAGTATCCAATCTTAGAGCGCCGGTGTAACGTAAATTCCGAGGCGTAAGGCGGAGTAATTCAAATTGGAAAGGACGTGGGCGTGTTACATTGAAATGAGCCGTGACCCCATGCAAATGAAGAGCCGGCCGGATCGCTCATGCGCACATGAAGCAGACCATGGTCAGCACCTCTGTGCGCATGCTCACAACTCGGGAACGGCGCAATCAGTGAAATTGGAAGTGGACCCGGAAGTGGACCCGGGCAACTTAGTGAGCTACGCAAAAGTACATCCCTTTGTATCACTTCCTATACAGCAAGGTGCTTTTGTTCTGTTGTTTATTAGCGTTTGTTTTTTTGTGACATGTCTTTGAGATATTTGGGGACTGTTTTGCAGAGTGATTTTTGTCTTTTCTGTGTTTTCTTTGTTGTGCTTTTTTTTTTATTAAATTTTTTATGGGCATTTTTATTTTTTGCTGGTCATTTTTTTAAATTTTTTTTTTTTGTTCTGTTTGTGAATGATTTTGGAATGTGGGGGTGACATTCCTGCCGGAAAAGGGGTGTCACCCTCATTTGTGGTGGAGAAGTGATCCCCAGGTCCGTGTGAATGGTGTATGAATGTACAGTGACATAATTGGAGCCGTGGCGTTGCTGCTCACAAGTGGGCTTGTGCTTATCCAATTTGATGAGGATGTGATGTGTCTGTGCTAGGGACCACAGTGGTCGGCATGCATGCATTCTCATTGTGCCATGATTAATGTGTGTGTTTAACGTGCAAACATGCCTATTGTGAGCTGGCTCCTGGCTGCTCTTCCCTCAGACGGGGTAGCCTCAGTTAGGGGGGGATTGTCTGGTTCAGGGGTCAGGTCATCACTTATATCACTTATATCAATCTCCAGGCCCTTTCTCACTGCGAAGTTGTTGATGCTCTGGCATACAAAGTTTGGGGAATACAACAGGGTACCATGGGGGGTTCCGGATAGGGGTCATGAGATGGGGTCCCAGTGCATATGCAGAGTCACCCTGAAGGGATAAGACAGGAGGATGTTAGTAGTGCATGTGCCCCTTGTGATGTGTGCATCATGGGGGGGACAGTCATGCCTGCCACCCATGTCACTTACCAACCAGCCAGCTGTCCCCATACATGTTCTGTTCGAAATCTGTGGGGATGGGGCTAGGATTGTATATGTAACTGTCATGGGTGGTGTCATGTGTTGGGCTGGTGATGTCTTCATGCAGGGTTGTGGTTAATTCCAGGATGGCATGAGGGGTGAATCTGAAGATGCGAGACACCTCAGAATCACTCATGCCAAAGATGTCTATGTGTGTGTGATATATCAAGTGAAGAGTGAGGGGCTTGTATCAGAGAAGAATATTCTATTAGATTAGATTATTATATCCATCAAGGTTTTAAAGGGCTATTGAAAGATAGTGAGACCGTGTTTGTAATTTGTATGTTATGTATTGATGTATATATGTATGTATATTTTTTTGTAATGTTTATAAAAGCATATAAAACGTTTTTGGAAAAAATAATCCTCTCCCGTGCCCTCCTCCGTGCCCTCCTCCTTCTTTGCTCATCTAAAGTCAGTAGTATAGCTATGAGCATGGATGCCCCTGGCATGTTGGCATAGAGTTTGTTGTCCAGCAAGTGTGACTGCTCAGCTCCTCACTAACAGTGTTGCTTTAGCTGACATGTAGAAGGATTGTCTAATTTTATTCCACCTTTTATATGGACTAATTTTAGACAGGACATGCAGCTGTTGCGCACAGCGCGTAGCCTGCGCTGCACCAACTTACTTTTGTGGATACCCGTAACTCCCTCATTTGCATATTTGAATAGCAAATCAATGGTGTGTCTAGCGCCGGTCTATCGAAATTACGCCGGTCGAAAAAAATTAGATTTCATGTGTATATCATTTTGGGGATGCGGCGCATCGATACGCATGCACAGATTTAGACTTATGCTGCGCATCTCCTGTAACGCTTGCGTAATGGCTCTGTGAATCTAGCCCTATATCTTTAACCACCTCAATACTGGAAACTTTTATCCCCGTCCTGTCCAGGCCAGTTTTCAAATGTCATTGCTGTCACACTTTGAATGACAATTACTCAGCCACACTGTACCCATATAAATTTGTTATAATTTTTTGACAGAGATAGACCTTTCTTTTGGTGGTATTAAACATCATACCATAGCATAGCATAAACATCAGGCTTAGGGTCTTGGTCAGGTAAGACCTGACACAGAGGTGTAGGCTTATTCCTACCCAAAGGGCTTCAAAGCCTCCAGACTCCAGACCTTGATTCAGGAATTACAAAACCAACCACTTCATTTTCTCCATTTAAAAACATTACTCTGGAACCCCTTACATTCAGCAAAAGATCAGTCCAGACAGCAAGCTAAAAGATGGTCAATTAACAGCCCAGGGTAAGTTCAGGTGGAAGGCAGAGGCATCATTGATAAACAGGTGATGATCAGTTCAGGACGCAGGCAGAGGTATGGTTGATAAACAGGACAGGGTCTGTTCAGGCAAGGCAAAGGCATGATTGATTAACATGCCAGGGTCAGTTCAGGCGGCAAGCAGAGGCATGGTCAGTCAAGGCAGCAGGCAATTATCAGCACAGAGGACATTAGAAACAGTGAAATAGCAGGCTGTCAGAAATATATTCACTATAGCTTCACTAATATCTTAGGAGGAACATTGAGGATGATGCAAATGGGTGTATCGCCTAAATCCCTCTCTGCTGCAATATACACAACTTTTTGTGGCATCTTTGACCTGTTTCTATGAGTGAGAAATTCTCTGGGAAATGTTGCTAATGCTGCCTTTTCACCACATCAAAGCAAATGTTTTCTGACAGAGGGCCTTGCTTAGGACTGTGACAATATCCTTTTGAAATTTAAGAAATGGAGTCTATCTGTGGATTTTAGTAGCTCAAATAGTAGCGTAAATAGAGCTGTATCACTTGGGTTTTGTAATTCACACCTTCCACGAACTGATTGTAATTATGTATGCACTACGGCTTTTGGACTAGATCGTGCCTTCCTTGGATTAACACTTAGGTCTCATTGTAGATGAAGGATAGGATATCTTGCTTTGCTTCCACTTTAAGGCCAACACTTCTTCAATCCTCAAACTCACTGACTCCCCCCTTTGTAGTCTTGTGGTCACCATCCTTCATCATCCAGGCCACACCCCCCTGCCACAGGCTCTATAGCGGCATGTGAACACAGCCCCTGCATTTACATCTAACAGAATGGCACACAACGACATGCCTAGAGCATGAGCACTGGGGAAGTAAGAACGGTGTACAGCCATAATAGCATAATCCTTATGATTCGATTCCTCGCTGCTGACTGGAACCACAGTGGATGAGAGAGACCTAGTCCATTCAGACTGTGACTCTTATAACAGTCACAGTCTATGTATACCAGGATAGGACTGCAATTAGCCACTGTGTTCATGTATGCTTTAGAAATCGGTTGTGCTACGGTACAGGTGCCTGTCTGTTGCTTTGCTGAAAGCTGCTTTGCTAACAATGAATTTAGTCAATGACTGTGCTCTAACTGGTTATTTGTTGCTTTATGTTTTCTGGCATCTACTAATCATACCCTGTGACAAGCCAGGGGAGGACTCCATCATCATTTTAACCCACACATTGGGTTTATAATTATATGACAGTGACAACTGGGACTTGGAGATACCTTTTTAATATACGCTATTGTTATGCTTGGCTTTCCTACTATGAGAAGAAGTGTGATTGACTGCATCAGCGTTAAAAGAAACTAGCCATTTTTTTAGGCATATAGAGTGTCTTTTCTTGGCATGCAGCTTTGTAGATCACACCATTATTTTCCTATACAATTCATGCTTTAGCTGGCAAGGATTTGCATACACTGTGGTTGTTTTTTTATCCCGGTTGAATGATATCGTTTTTCTAAGCAGCATGTTGCTGTTTATCCACTTTCTATACAAAAATATGATGTCCGGACATCTCTGTGGTCATTGTTTTTAATATTATGTAGAGGGAGGGGATTTAGGTGGACACATTTATATTACACTATTTGCAAATATGTTTTTTTTTTCCTTTTGACATTTAAAATGATTACAATAAACACTTTTTTTTTGTGTGTGATTAAACCACTGTTGTCATTTATGTAACCACTTTTTATTACCCTCAACTGGAGCGTGGGACCACCCTTTTTCTTGTGCTTCCTTTCTTCCTTTGATGTGGTTATTGACCCACTGCTATTCATGGGTTCCTACGTAGTCTCCGAATCTGACAATGAGAGCTCCCCGCTTCTGTAATCTGTCATTTAAAGGATTTGAAATGCTTCCTCGCTGGTGTTAATTTTTTTGGATATAGGTGGCTCTGGTGACACTAGGACAGGTGTGGCTGCAATCAGCGGATAGCTGCACTGGTGTGACAGGTAGACTAGCCGTTCAGGGCATTGATGATGGCTGCACTGATGTAACAGGTAGACTAGCTCATTGGGCATTGATGATGGCTGCACTAGCGTGACAGGTAGACTAGCTGATCAGGACATTGATGATATCTGCACTGATGTACAAGGTAGACTAGCTAATCAGGGCACTTATGATGGCTGCACTAGTGTGACAGGCAGACTAGCTGATCAGGGCACTGTTAACGGCTTTACTGGTGTGTCCAAGGGACACAGCTCATCACAGATAGGACATCCACCCGGGATAATGAATCTCCTGCCCAGGCATATTATTATAATAGGCTGGGCGAGAGTTGGTAAACTTGACATTGGTGTCATCAAAAGGGAAAACTATACATGCTGGTTACATTAATATGTCCTTTTTAGAAAAATACAAGGACTACGTCATACAGAGCATAGGTGTGTGTAGCCTACTAAATTAGGATGTGCACCCTAAATCTCAAACACACGTGTTTGTGTGGGTCTACATATATATGACCCCAGCACATTGATCTCCCTGCCAGCGCAGTGAAAGAGAAAAGCATCTCTTATGGCAGAGCCAGTAAAGAGGGAGATCTTTCCATCTTCCTGCTGGCACACAGAGTGATGATGCTAATGTGCATGGGATGATTAGGGTGTGCCCAGGCACACCTGGCACACCCTGTGCACACGCCTATGATACAGAGACAAGCTAAAGAGAACTAGGACACCTACCCTAGTTTCCCCTATAGTGAGTTTTTGCTCACTCTTATCCTACTTAATAAGTTATCCTAATAATCTCCCTGCCTATAATTTTGTGTGACATTATTTATTCTCTCTATGTTCGAGTCTATTCAGTTCAGTAAGGCCTCTGGATGATTGGCTACAAATCTTTTTCAGTGAGAAAGACAGGCTAGGTACCCACTTGCTTTCCAAATATTCATGTATACCTTTCTAGTTTTTAATATTAAAGTTGTTATAAGATATTTCAGTATACAAGGAAGGGAAAATGATAAACATAAACACTGATAATAAAATATGTGGTCTTTTTTTCTAACAAAACTAGAGGGGTTGAGATTTTTATACGTAATTCTATAGTTTTTGATATTCAAAATATCTACAAAGATCCAGACAGTAGATTCATTATTCTTAAGGGTACCATTAATAACCGCGCAATTACTATTGTCTCTATATATGCTCCAAACGATTCTCAATCCACATTTTTTTCCAAATTTTTTGACACGCTAGACCAATTTCAATCCCCCCACATGATACTTGGTGGAGATTTTAACCAGACTGCTCACCCAGCCTTGGATCGTAGCAGTGTTTCCACCTCATCCAAGGCCTTCTCTAAATCCACCAATTGTTCCATCAACAAACTACAACTGATCTATACGTGGAGAGCCCACAACACGGGCATCAAGGCGTACACTCATTACTCCCACCCCCATAATTGTTATGCTTGGCTTGACTACATATTTAGCACCCCAATACTTTTAGCTAACTCATCCCATGCACACATATACCCATGTCCGATCATGATATCACCTCATTCAACACATCTTACATAGGCCTCCCCCCCTCGCCATACAATTGGCGCCTTAATGACTCCCTCTTGACTGATTCATCGAACAAAAACCTAATCTCTACCCACATTGAAAATTATTTTGAGGAAAATAGGAACAAAGAAACTTCCCCCACCTCTCTCTGGATTGCCCACAAGGCGGTTCTTCGTGGTCACATCATTAATCTAGCAGCCACTAAGAACAGAGAGAGAATGACTGAAATCAAAACTCTCTCAGTGAATTAAATAAACTGTATCATGTCCTACAACAACCCCCCCACACAGGATATCACAGACCAAATACAAAACAAACGCCATGCTCTAGACCTCATTTTATCATCAAACACGGAGAAATCTCTTAGATTCTCTAAGGCCAAATTTCTTTTGCACAGTAATTCCCCCTCTAAAATGTTCCGAGGAAGCTAAATCAGGACAACAAACCTACCCATGTTTACAAATTAAGAGACAATAAGGGAAACCTGTCTACACATCCACAAGAAGTGTTAAAGATTTTCACTTCCTTCTACAAAGATCTCTTGTCCCCCCCCCCTTAACCAACCTAACGCTTCTTCTAGGTCATGGCTTGACGCGTTAGAACTCCCCACTCTAAATCAAGAGCAAACTGACTCCCTAAATAAACCATGCACAGAAGCTGAAATATCCCAAATCATCACATCCTTAAAAACCTCCACAGCCCCCGGCCCAGATGGCTTCACATCCTCCTATTATAAAAAATGTGCCTCTCTTTTGACACCTAACCTTAAATCACTATTCAACTATATGTCAGGGTCCCAGCGCTCACAGCGCTCAATCTGTGCACAGGCACGCTAGAATCGCGTCACGGCGCGTGCCCGCGCACCTGGGGCGCGTGCGTGGCGCAGCGGCGCGTGCACGAGCCCACGGACGTGCGCGCCTCCTCCCAGGACCAATCACAGACCTGACAGCCCTATTTAAACCAGCCCCTGTCTTTGCACAGGTTGCTGGTTTATCGTCAGCTCTGAGTAAAGTTTTGACACTTTGACTTGTGCTCTTTGACCCGGATTTACTTCCTGACTCAGCTCTCGCCTGGAAACCTGACCTCGGCCTGTTTGTGGACTCTGCTGCCTTCTTGAACCCTTTGACCTCGGACCGTGACCTGGATTTGCTTCTGTCTCCTGCCCTTGAACTTCGGCTTACATACCTGGACTTGTCTTAGCTCTACCCAGAACCCGGACTTTTTACCTGTACCCCGGATCTGCTACCATTAGTCTGTTGGCTTTTGAACTGTGCCCTGGGACTTTACCACTTTCATCTGCCTTGGTGACCCTCCAGCACCTGCAGCACATCTCAGTCGCTGACCTCCAGTACCTGCATCCCATCTACCTACCCGCCGGTACCGGTACCTCCTTGTGCCTCTGCCTCCTGTCTCAAATTCCAGGGGGCAGGTGCGCTTGGTCGTAAAGGTGAGCCGTCCTCAGCATCTCGGCCTCGGTAAGTACTTGTGTTTCTGACATATATCCTAGAGGGCAACCACTTTCCAGATGAAATGTTATTAGCGAACCTCTCCCTGATCCCTAAACCCAATAAGGACCATACACTTCCCTAAAACTATCACCCCATCTCAGTATTAAACAACAACCTGAAGATCTTTGGGAGAGTTCTCGCAGATAGACTAGCAAACGTTGCTTCTCCATTAATATAAGCTGACCAAACTGGTTTTATTCCGGGTAGGCAGATAAGCGACAAAATCTGGCTGGTCACCAATATAGTTCAAGACGCCAACTTACACACGACACAAGCTTGCCTTCTCAGCCTTGACATACACAAGGCTTTCGACAGCGTCCAATGGTCATATTTGAACTATCTACTCCCCAGATTCGGGATCTCGGGCAACTTCCTTCAGGGTTTTAACGCCCTTTATCATTCACCCCAAACTCGCATCAAAATACCTGGTAGCAACTCAGAATTCTTTCCACTGGGCCGTGGAACAAGACAGGGATGTCCATTATCCCCGCTTTTATTCGCCCTAGCCATTGAGCCCCTAGCTCAAGCCATAAGATCTAATCAAGACATTAGGGGTTACTCTAAAGGACAATGCGAATACAAGATCAGCTTATACGCTGACGACGCCCTGATCTTCCTCACCGAACCTCTCCTATCTATTCCTGTCCTCCTAGCGGAACTCAACACCTTCCATGAGATCTCAGGCTTAAAAATTAATTATAATAAATGTTCTGCTCTTCCTCTAAACCTTGACCACGACTTACAGCGCCTCCTACAAGCTAATTTTCCATTTGTATGGTGCCCCCTTTCCTTTAAATATTTAGGGGTTAACATCACCTCCTCACATAAATTTATGTTTAAAGCTAATTACCCTCCTCTAATAACACACATCAGCTCTCTCCTAAATACATGGTCATCCTACCATATTTCCTTTTTAGGTAGAATATGTGCCATCAAAATGAACATCATACCTAAACTGCTTTATTATTTCCGTACTCTGCCCATCAACATATCAAAATCCAAACTAGATCACCTCCAGAGGATGATCAACAAATTCATTTGGGCAGACAAAAAACCCAGATATAGTTATGCCCTATTACATAGACCACAATCTAAAGGTGGTTTGGGTCTCCCCAACTTATGGCACTATTTTCTTGCAGCGAGACTCTTTCCCAGTGGTTTTCATCCGCCCAAAACATTCCCTGGAAGAGATTTGAATCCACATCGATACAACCATTTTACCTACAAGGCATACTATGGTCAAATTACATTCTCCTCCATCATCTATTAAAACATAACACCATTGTAGCCCACCTATTTCAACTCTGGCTAAAAATTAAAGATTCTTATAGCCTCTCCTCCCATGTCTCCCCTTTGACATCCTTTTTAGGTGACCCTAGACTTAGCCTAGCTTATGTAAATAGACCCCTATTTTCGCTCTGGGTCAATAAAGGCCTAACAACTCTACAATCATTACAATCTAAATGGGTTTTTAGATCCTTTGAATCTTTGCAGAGAGAGTATAAATTCCCTAGCACCGAATATGAACGCTATCAATTGATTAAATCCTTCTACCATTCATACTTCTCGCTATCTACATCCTCTAACAACACATTATTTGAGAGAATCTGCCTTAAGTCTTCCAGAGACAAAGGCATGATATCCACACGATACCACTTCCTTAATAACATATCTCTACAGGAGAAATCTAAACCGATGCTACATTGGGAAAACGACTTGGGATATGATATCCCACCGAAAACATGGTATTCTATGGCAGAGAACCTGCGTAAATGTAATAGAGCCATATCATTCAGAGAAACACCTTTAAAGATCTTCTCCAGATGGTACCTCACTCCCTCCAAGTTGAACTCTTTTTACCCCTCAATACCCCCCAACTGTTTCAGAGGTTGCCAGGCTGAAGGTACACTACTACATACATTCTGGAGTTGCCCTATGCTAGAACAGATTTGGGATTCAGCCATTTCCAGGTTTGAGAGTTCTTCAGGTCAAAAGATTACCATCTCCCCCCAGATCTGTATCCTCTATGCCAAAATTCTGGATATCCCTATCCAATGTTCTAGACTGTTCCACTCCCTATGTAGTTCCATTCAATGGATGATTGCACTCAATTGGAAAACTAACAACTTGCCCTGGGCTCAAGTTCTAGATAGAATGTAGATGCTCAAACTTTCAGAGAGGATATACCATACACTAAACGACTCTATTCACATTTTTAACACCAAATGGTCCTATTGGTATATCACCCAACAACCATAAACCTATTATCCCTTTCCCTTTTACCTTCCCCTTTACCAAGATATTGGGTAAACTTTCTCATATATACTATGGGCCAGATTCAGAAAGACTTGCGCTGGAGTATATCGATATGCGCCGCGTAACTGTCAAGATGCGCCGTAGTATCTATGCGGCCGTACTCACCAAACTAGATGCGACAGAAAACGGGCTTTCTCCGATCGGCTTAACTTTCCCTCGCCAGAGTATCGTAAGCGCATATTTTCACTTGTCACATCCGTCACGCCTATTGATTTCCCATTCAAGAATGCAAATGAGGGAGATTTCCCGATTTGCGAATGGATTAGCACCAGACGCTGGCTACATGCGCCGCGTATGTCGTCCGTCTGTCGCAAAGTTATTCCTATAAATAGCTGCTTTATCTTTACTCCTGACGGCCACAGGTCAGCAGGAGAGCAGCTACAGCAGCAGCGTTACCGACGAAAATAGCAAGCTGAACAACCACACTTGCAAGGACAACACCTCTGTGTGACAACATGCCAGGGGCAGCTGTGGTCCTAGCACTACTAGGGGCCCTATTGTATTCCCCTAACTTTGTGTGTCAGATCATCGATGCATGTTGCATTCTGCACAACTTTGCCATGAGAAAAGGCCTGCAGATTGACATACGTGATGACCTGACCCCCCAACCAGACAGCCCCCCCCTGCCAGAGGAGACCCATTCAGCTGATGGAAGAGCAGTCAGGAGGGTCCTCGCCGTAGGCATCTTTGGACACTAAACCAAAACATTGATCACACGGACAATGCACGCATGCACACCACTGATGTCCCTAGATCACACACACCACATCCACATCGCATTGGATTAGCCCAAGTCCAACATGCAGGACTTGGGAGCAGCAACGCCGGCGTCAAGGCCCCAATGATGTCGCTGTCCATTCATACACCATTCACACGTCATTCACACAGCCGTGGGGATAACTTCTCCCCAACGGCCGAGGGTGACACCCCTAACTGGCAGGAGTGCCACCCCCTCACATTCACACACCATTCACACTGTCCCCTGCACTCCTGACCGTGTGCAGTTAAACTCAAAATAAAAAGCTCATAACCAGGCTTTCTGTATGTTGAGAAAGGTGCCTGTAGTGTGTGCATTTGGGTATAGCTATCCTGCATTATAAGCCTCTCAATAAAAGGGATTCACAGATTACCAGTTTACTGACAAAAGAGTTTGGGGAGAACTGTTGTGCTATAGCAATGCCTGAATGAAAAATAGAAATTATGAAGGGGCATAATGTGCTCCCTGTATTCGTCTCAGTGAAAAATTATACGTTTTGTATGTAATTTTCATTTTAATGTTCTATGCTATGCAATTCGTTATAAAGAGTAGATGCAACAGATTTGGCGTGGCCTTTGTAAAAATTGTGTGAACGTTTCAAGTTGGTGGAGCATGAACATAGCCTGTTGCCTGAATGCTATGTTAGTGCAAGTCCACTTGCTGGCAACAGTTGGGTGCTCCATAAATTCATAGGTATAGGCCCTAAAACTGCTACAGTTTGATGGTTTGCTAAAGGTTCATATGGATCCACATCTAAGTGCAATTACCATGTGCCTGTGTTTGCCTGCTGTGATTGCATTGTGAACCACAATCAATCTCTCTCCGATAACATAACATTGATTCTAAACACATTTTGGTCTATCCGAGTGTGCTATACATTCATCATCACATGAATGTACAATTCCATACTCTGTGACCCCAACAAAGCAGATGATTACCATTCTCTGGAAACCTATCATAGGAAAGCATAGCTACATAACTGTACTACTATATCCTTCTATACAAATTCTAAGAAGAGTATGTTTTATCCAAGCTGAAGCAAGAAAAGATAAACAGTATAACACACACATACACACCACACACACACACACATACACACCACACACACTATTTAAATATGGTGGATTATTATATTGTATAAGGGCCATACTCTGTCAATCCCTGCAAACTAGACTACCTTGGGGGAAATTATACAGTCAGTTTTGTAAAGGAGTATTTTCATTACTTATGTTGGAAGTCTTAACATTCATTTCTAAACTTTAGGAAGTGTGAAGCAGCAATTCTACTGGAACTGTACCCTACCCAGGGGCTTGCATATCTCACAAACTCTTGATATCTGATAGCTCATATCCCTCCTCCATACCCCCAATGTTTGTTGTCCTTTTTCATTTTTTATTTATATATTTTTTACTTTTTGCTTTCTTTATGAGTTTTGAATATACTTTATTGGTCTTTATTTTTTCCTATAATGTTTTTCCAGATTATATGCATCTGATTCTGATGAGGCGCCAACATCGGCGAAACGCGTTGAGCCTACAGCCCTGTCAATCTTTAGGCTATCCTAGATGCTTGATAATATCATAAATACTGTGACGTAGCCCTTTTAAGATATATATTTTTATGTATAGGCAGCTGGCCAAGATATTTGTATAATCTATTGTTCTACTTACGAGCTTCATTTAAAGTCCCAAACTTACTCCATTTTATTATATATTGATTAGGGATGGAGACATTTATCTAGGGTGTTTCATTTAAAGTCCCTTTCCCCCCTTTCTTCCCCCCTTTATACCATATGCATAGTTTGCTAAGTGGATCACTGTCTGTAGAGCAGGGCTCACAATTTCAAGTCCTGAGCTACTACCCAAGCCTCAAGGGTTACTCGCCACCATTTGCCCCAACCAACCCCTACCATGCCCCGCCCCTAAACAAACCCTCATAAATTATCTCATGAAATTACACTTAAAAGTTTTTTGCAGAATTATGTTCTAAAAATAAATATTAACAACAACTTTATCCATGCCAATCAGTGCAGCCTACTTGTGCCCATCAATGCAAACTCACCTGTGTCCACCAATGCAGCCTGCCCGTGTCCACCAATGCAGCTTGCCCGTGTCCATCAATGCAGCTTGCCCGTGTCCACCAATGCAGCTTGCCCGTGTCCACCAATGCGGCTTGCCCGTGTGTACCATGCAGCCTGCCCGCGTCCACCAATGCAGCCTGCCTGCGTCCACCAATGCAGCCTGCCTGTGTGTACCATGCAGCTTTCCTGTGTCCACCAATGCAGCCTGCCTGTGTCCACCAATGCAGCCTGCCTGTGTCCACCAATGCAGCCTGCCTGTGTCCACCAATGCAGCCTGCCTGTGTCCACCAATGCAGCCTGCCTGTGTCCACCAATGCAGCCTGCCTGTGTCCACCAATGCAGCCTGCCTGTGTCCACCAATGCAGCCTGCCTGTGTCCACCAATGCAGCCTGCCTGTGTCCACCAATGCAGCCTGCCTGTGTCCACCAATGCAGCCTGCCTGTGTCTTTCATGCTGCCTATCTGTGCCCATCATGCTGCCTATCTGTGCCCATCATGCTGCCTATCTGTGCCCATCATGCTGCCTATCTGTGCCCATCATGCTGCCTATCTGTGCCCATCATGCTGCATATCTGTGTCCTTCATGCAGGGAGAGGATTTGGATTAACGGGTGGATGATGAGAGCGCCAAGGAACATCACCGCTTTCATTTCAATTGCCGCGTGTTTCCGCCACTAGGCGTCACATACAGCCCCCCTGGCCAGGGGAACTTTGGTACATGCCACTCGTGATTGGACAGGTGATCTGTCTATCAAAGTCCTGGGACCAGGAGGCTGTGTCTGACAGCGAGTGCTGGGAAAACACACAGCAATTGAAATGAAAGCCGTTAGTGATGTTCTCTGCACTCTAATGATCTGGCCATCTGCTCTCCCCTCTTCTCTTCCTGGGAGAAGGACTCCCATACAACCCCGCATGCCAGTGATGCTCCCCCCCCTCTCCCAGGCAGGCCTTTCTCGCCATCCTCAAAATCCACTGGCAAAATGCGAGCAGACGAGTGGAATTTTCAAGGGCTGCTGTAGAGTATAACATTTTGGCAGCTAGAAAATATATTGGCCCAGATTCACAAAGCACTTCCGGCGACGTATCTCCAGATACGCCGACATAAGTACAAATGTGCGCCATCGTATCTATGCTTAAGCCGCCCAACGTAACTTTCCTACGCCGGCGTATAGTGGGCGCATATTTACGCTGGACGCATGTGGCGCTCCCATTGATTTTAGATTCAAATATGCAAATGAGGCAAATACGGCGATTCACGAACGTACTTGCGCCCGGCGGATAATATACGCGGTTTGCTTAGGTCGTACGTCCGGTGTAAAGTTATTCCCATATAGGAGGCACAACTCATGCAAAGGTTTGATCGGGAATGAATGCCGTCAAATTTTACGTAGTTTGCGTTGTACGTGAATAGGGCTGGGCGTAGGTTACGTTCACACCGTAGGCAGTTGTTTTGATGTGATTGTGAGCATGCGCACTGGGATAAGTCCACGGGACGGCGCATGCGCCATTCATTTTAAGGACTTGTCTTTGCATGGGGTCACGCCTCATTAGCATGGCTCACGCCCACTTCCACCTACGCCGGCTTGCACCGTCGATATATACGCCACGCTGGTGCAATGTTGGGAGTATGGCTTTGTGAATTCCATGCTTGCCTCATGCAGCGCCGGGGTAGCATAAAGATACGCTACGGCGGCATAAATATGCGCCGATGTATGTGAATCCAGGCCATTATTGCTATTGGCCTTTTATTCAGTGTATTCAGTATTCAGGAGGGATTTGGAATCTATCTGTGTCCCTGCTGGTGAAATTCACTCTGTTTGCCTTAGTGAACATTGTCACTGGAACCGCAAGGGAAAAAAAATATCAAGTTGCTTCCAAAACAGTAATACATAGGAAAACTTCCACTGGGGACATTTATCTCAGTGACTACCATTGAAATTGAGATGAGATGGGGATTTCCCTCACTTGAGAAGTTGTCCTACTTTGGCAAATAAAAAACCAACACAGGTTTTACCATTACCTCAGAAAATACAAAGTAAAGTCAGCGCTATAATCTACTAAAAATGTAACAAAGCCACAAGCAATACAAGTGAAATATACAACACCCTTTCTGTGAATAATAAATATAAAATTGCAGCGCTTCCAAAGTGAAAAATTGTGTATACAAGGATTAAATAAAAAACAGTTCCACAATGAGCATAGTTCCTCTTTGTCATTATGCAGTTTGTTATAACATGCAAAGGCTTAAAATTTCACAGACTTTGGAGTCCAAAACAGAAGAACTCACCATCAATATAAGCTGCATCACTCTAGGATGCAGCATTAATGCATTGATTAACACTCATCAAATCCCCAGTCTGTCACTTTTCATCCAAAAGATTACTCCAATAAATCCAGCCAGTATAACGATATGAGATGTTGCTCAGAAGTAAAATATAAACTATTTAGTGTAGTCACTTTTTATAAGAAAGTCTTAAACCAGAGGCGTAACTAGAATCTTCAGGGCCCCGGTGCAAGAAACCATGAAGGCCCCCCCCCCCCCCATGGGCATTGCTAGGTCTATAAAAGATCTCGGGCTAGCGCCCATAGCAGTGTAGCAAGCAA